>JABAJX010000257.1:0-11124 GCA_018221735.1 Termitomyces sp. K1Aa
TTTTTTTTTTATTTCAAACAGCACTTACCAAATATGGCAAGAAACGTATACACGTGATCTTGTTGAAATTTTGGGTGACAAGATTCTAGGCATAAACCGAGAAGGATCTCGGAATGTACACAGAGGGAAGGAAATATGTACACCGAGGGAACGTAAGATCAAGTGTTAGGTTGATTTCATTTTTTTAACGGGAAAGGTGGAAGAGGATATAACGAATCACGTTTTTTTAGAGGAAGGGAATGTCGATTTGGATAGGTACCGTAACCTAGTAGAGGGGAAACAAAGTCACGTGTTCAAATTTTTAGAGAAGGGGATGTCGATTTGGATAGGTAGTGGAAACAAAGTCACGTGTTCGAAATTTTTGCGGACAAAGGATTCAAGGGATAAAGACCGAGATCTTGCCACATACTAGGATCTCGGAACTTCCAGGACGTGACACGACTTATCGTGACAATGACCGTGACATGTTATTGACCCGAGAGTTCGACGGTCAATTACCATTCACGCTCGCGAACTCTACACAATGTATATATGGTTGAACAAACACTGCAGAAGCTGGCTGGGAAAGAACTTAGACGTGCATATGGAGGCTGAAGCGCAAAGTTCTCATCTACTATCCTCAACTCAGCCGTGCCGTGCAGAGGGTGAAAGTGGTTCGCTCGCCGTGGAAGAATACTTCAGGGTGCATGCACTCATTACATGCACCTACCTTGGCTTGACTTTGAGCGTGTTACGTGACCGATGTTTGGATTGACAACCTTATCAATAATCTTGCTGCATGTACAGCCGAGGTTACTGCACGATCTAAGGCCTACCTGCATGATGAGGCTAGCGCTCACAGGCGCTCACATACAAGACGGCACACACGTACGTTACAAACCTGCATGACGTCATGTGTAAACCAACGGGGTATCCTATAAAAGAAGCACCCACAGAATTCTTATCAACCCTTCCTCTGTTATCTTCCCCCATCTTCTCACACAGACATCGACAATGGCCGAGAAACCCAAGACCAGGATTCCCTACGGTGCAACCTCCATTCCTTGGTCCAGTACATATAAGGCACTAACATGAGCGAGCAGCGCGTCTCGGCAACTCTGGTTTGAAAGTCTCCAAGATCATCCTCGGGACGATGCAATACGGTGACCCGCAGTGGCAGAAGTGGGTTCTTGGCGAGGAGGAAGCGATTAAACATATCAAGTTTGCGTGTGTATCATTTTCTATTATTGTTGAAGACTATCTGATTGTGTGCAATTAGATACGATGCGGGCATTCAGACGTTCGATACTGCAGACGTACGGACGTACCATTTGTCCAAGTTTATTATCACACATTCACGAATCACGGATTCGGCATCTAGGTCTATTCGAACGGCCTCTCAGAAATCATCTTAGGAAAAGCAATAAAACAACTTCAGCTCCCACGCGAAGAGATCGTTATTCTCACCAAGGTCCATTCGTCCCTTTTGCCTTCCCAAATAAAGAAGATATCACTCATATTTTCACATAGGTCCATGGCACCGTTGCGCGCGATTATGGAACGAACTTTATCACTTCGGGTATGGAACCGGATGAAACGGGTTATGTTAATCAGCATGGGTTGAGTCGGAAGGTATATCTTTCCCTTATCCTTACATCCTCCTGTGGCTGAGGATGGGAAAAGCACATTTTCCATGCGGTTCAAGCGAGTCTTAAGCGCCTTGGAGTAGATTATGTTGACATGCTACAATGTGCGTTCCCTTTCATTCCGTTTTCTACTAACAACTCTTTGACTCTTCACAATTTAGGCCATCGATTCGATTATGATACTCCCATTGAAGAAACTGTATGTATCTCCGGTCTTCTTGTCATCTACCCTTTGGACAGTACTAACATACAATGAAAAACAGATGCAAGCCCTCCACGACGTCGTCAAAGCCGGATGGGTACGCTACATTGGCATGAGCTCCTGCCACGCTTATCAGTGTACGTTACCCTCCATCTCTCTATTCATCCCTCCTCCATCACTCACTCATCTCCTCCTAGTCCATCAAATGCAAAGTACGTTTCCCATACCTTCTACTCGACCCAATCACTTACACAAACCTGCATCGAAAAAAAAAACAGACTACGCAATCACACATAACCTCACGCCCTTCGTATCGATGCAAAACCACCACAGTCTGTTGTACCGCGAAGAGGAGAGGGAGATGTTCCCCACGCTCAAGGTTCGTTTGTGTCCATACTAACACTATGTCTAGCAGTATAACTTGATACATATAATAGCTCTTTGGCGTCGGCGCGATCCCCTGGTCCCCACTCGCCCGAGGACTACTTACACGTCCGTTTGATATGAAAGATCAGACGAAGCGCGGTGAGACGGATTGGTACGTTGTTCCATTCTCCGGAGTCCCTTCCCCGCTTCCACGCCGACACGCATTATCCCCAGGTTCCTCGGCCGATATCTCAAAGCCCCCGGAACACCCGCCATCATCAAACGGTATGTACTGACTCCCCCTCCTCCCTTCAATGGTTGACAACCAACTCGACTTATTCTCAACACTCAGCGTCGAAGAACTCGCAACCAGGAAAAATCTCTCAATGGCACAGATCGCTGTGTTATGGTCCCTCTCGAAAGAAGGTGTGACTGCACCGATTGTGGGAACAA
Organism: Termitomyces sp. K1Aa; assembly: GCA_018221735.1. Classification (NCBI taxonomy): domain Eukaryota; kingdom Fungi; phylum Basidiomycota; class Agaricomycetes; order Agaricales; family Lyophyllaceae; genus Termitomyces; species Termitomyces sp. K1Aa. The sequence continues at coordinate 2,647 of JABAJX010000257.1, forward strand.
CGAGTTTGAGAAATTTGGAGGAGCTTATTGGTATGTTTTTGTTTTGTCGTTTGGGAAAGGGGGCTGATGGTGCGATTTTAGCTGTGGCGGGGATGAAGTTGACTGAGGAGGAGATGAAGTTTTTGGAGGAGCCGTATGTGGTGCAAGGTGTTGTTGGGCATTTGTGAACTGTGAAATGTAAATTGTGTTCAAGTACACTGGTATGAACTGTTCTGTTGGGGGGTATCAATTCAAGTGGAGTAACTTCGGGAGATGAGGGGGATGATAGTTTCTATTTCTACGACGAAACATAAGTACATCATAGGCCTCGGAACGCGATTGGCAAATCTAAGTATATGTCTGCTCGAATTCTACCTCTCCCTTGGTTGATGATTTATCATCTTTAGACTCCTCAAGGTAAGCCGCCAGTCCTCCCCCTACCACCCACGACACCCGCGCCACCCACACTGGTCGACTCTTTGCTTGACGTCCCCCTCTTGTATAATCGGCAGTACTAGCTCGTATGTAGCTCAGGCGGAGTAGGAGTTTTCCTGTCCTTGTCACCTCTTTAGATCCTCCTCCAGAGACATACTTTACAGAGTAAGACTGATGCACGCACGCGTACGTCACCATATTGTCTGTCCGGTCTCTGGACCCGCAAATGTTTTAAAAAAACCTCAGTCCTGACTCCTCAGGGCCCAGGGCCTAGCATGCACTATTAGATTCATGACAAACTCAGTGAAAAACGGAAACTCCAATATTAACCTAGTCTGGTTACTAGTAGAACATGATGATAACCAAAGCCATCTTTACCAGATACGCTTGACCATAGTATATCTCGTTAAATCCTCCAATGCCACCCGACCCTTCTTCCCTTGCTGCCCGGGTTTATTTTCCCCTATCTCTGCTGTCCGAGGTACGTCGTCTTCTTCATTGTCTAATAGATTCTTCAGCTTCTTATTGTATACCTAAAAAACCATTCCGATGAACAAAAGAGAGGAAAGGGAACGTCAGATAAAGAGGCTCACCCGTTCTTCTTTCCCTTCACCAATCGGATCACGCCCCCAATTGTTAACGACATCAGTTGCCTCTCGCGCTTCCATGCCCTCGCGCCGCTTCGAAGCATAGCTAACGAGGTTGACCCCGAGTATGACTTTGATCACAAGAGAACTAAGAGCAAAATTAGATCAACTTCAAGTACCTTTGTCGACAATCCAAGGACACACCATATCCAAAAGAGAAGACCTATCATCGCCCACGTCAGGTAACTGAGGATCTCTGCGTGATAGAGCGAAGGATATGCCCACAACGACGAAAAGTTGGGATGTACAGCGAACATCAAGGAAATGGACTGAGACCCTATAAGGATGGATAACACTGCTAATGGAAGGGATGCGAAGCCTAATCTACGGGCGACCAGAGGAGACTGATCGACATAGGAGTGCTATATAGGTCCACGTCAGCTTTTTCATTGGTATGATCAACGACAGAGAGCAATTGCCTTCCGAGCACTTCTTCGTCCAACAGCGCTATCAGTGGCCAAATCACGGCACAGGACGTCAGCGTATCGCTCATAGACTGATGGACGAATGTGGTTAAATTTCGTGATGAAGGCGTGTTTCAACCAGTCAACGAGCATCTCTGAGGCCATGACGGCTAATACTGGCTAGAATAGAATCCGTTCAAAAATGAAGAGGAGTTGGCGTGGAAAAGAAGGGACGTACATATGAAATCGTCCAAAGGACGTTGTTCCCTCCGAACCATCCGAAGCTCTTCGGTAGAACGATCCCTTCCGATAGGTCAAATTCGGAACCGCTTAGCTCGATGAGGTTGCGGAAGGCAACGGCACCTAGCATCAGAGCTAGTGTGAAGCGTTCCACGATATCTGAGGTCCTAACTGAGAATTGAGAAAGCTGGAAATGATGGATACATACCGGCACATGTGATTTGGAAAAGGTTGTCCTTCTCAAACTTCTTGAAGACACTTCCCTTAATCTCTACAAATTGATTTGATACAAGGAGTGTGAGAAGTGCATGGTCGTACGAGTTGATGGCAACGTTGAGCGATATGAGCTGATAGACCATGACCAGGGCATGAGTTACTATATAATGTTTCAGAATGGCAAGAGAGAGAAGCAGAGCAGCGGCACTAACCGACATATGCTGTTGCAAGGGTAAAGTAGAGGAACGGTCGGAAGGTGTGACTTGTCACTGGCATCCTATGGGACAAAGGCTCCAACGTAGACCTCGAAAACAAGCAATCAAGTACGTCCTGCCCAATCGATGCACAGAGTCGATCCGCAATCTGCACATGTTCCTGTTGACAAAGACATTTCAACGGTAATGACTACACACGTACTTCGAGCGCATTGAATATGACGTATAGCTTGATCGTATCCTGCCCCCGAATGGTGTGATAGATTTTACTCCCGTCCGTCAAAGGAACTAAGATTAAGACAGAGATGACAAGTAATAGAGTGCGGAGGATATCAGCCTTCTGTGAGGGCGGAAGCGGAGGGGGTTTAGATCGCAACATATTTGTCAGGAATCGAACGAAGGCGAATGTGAAACGTATCGGCTGAACTGTGAATGTGTAGAGGAAAGAGTCAAGACATACGATGAAACCGAAGCCGATAATCTGTGAGAAGATTAGAATGTGCGCCAAGGGGCCGTATGAGCAAGTACCTTTTCCATAGCAAGTGGAATATTCAAGAAGTTGCTGACGCGTTCCCACTTCATCTCCTGATGCGAATCAAAGTCTGTCGCGAGAAGCTCCTCTTGCAGATAGTCCCATAGTGAGAATGGAGAGATAACAGGCTTTGTGTCGACAGCCTCTGCAATAAGTTCTGAAGTGAAAGTCTTCGAATACAGTGGCTCGGGTGTTGAATCGTATGGTCGAGGCGGTGGGGAAGTTGATATTGGACTCGGCGGAAGTGAAGAGTACACCAATGGTATTGGTTTCTCTTCTTCTTTGAAAAACATGTGTCTATGAGTAAGTGCTGACCGTATGGAGTCTGATGGGTCTGCCGGCTCTTCTGTCTCGGAATCCTGCGCTGAAGGACGCGACGTGAATCCGAGCGAAGTAGCTGGGGGACTCTGGCGGCGTTTGACCACCCCGTTTTCCATCGGCGACGTTGTCTGTGGCGCGCTACGACTCCATCCAGGCTTGGTTGGTGAAACTGAAGAAAAGCGACGTCGGTGTTTCCGATGACGGCCAGACACAGACTGTGATGTTGGACACATTAATGATTACAACGGTAATGGAATGAATTCCGATAGATAACAGAATCCTGCATGAACTCTGTGTAGAAGTTGCAATGGTGAACCATGATCAAGAGAAGTCGTGGTGGTCCGTGACGTGAGTATGTGTCAGCGGCTTGAGGTATCAACAGGGTCAAATTTGTCCTGCGCCACTACACAAACTTCACAACATCTTGTCATTTTATGGAAAGGAAATTGCGCCACAAGAGTGTCCATGAGAAAGGAAACGAGAAGAAGAAGCAAGACTTGAAAGAGGGTTCTTCAGATCTGATACAAGTGATAGTTTGTATTTTCCAAGAAACTTCTGTCACGTGACTAAAATCGAAATATCATAACAACCTAGGTCTCTGTTCATGCATGCATTACTATAGCTATCTTGGAACCCCCTCTAGGTGGAGGCTAATTCGTCCCGTTCTCATCATTGTCGTTGTTACATCTCTGCTTCTATCTTATATTTATCTCAAGTCTAGACCTTCATACACCTTTTACAACAAACTAGCCAAGCATGAGGAAACGGAATCATCTAGATTCATACACAACTCTCCGGATGATAAATATGTCATGTTCAAACAACTACAGGGAGCGGGGTTCAACAACCAGGTATGTTGCTGAAATATGCTGCTAGTTCTTGTTCTCATTGACCATTATATTTAGGCTCAGGAAATACTACTTTTCCACCATCTTGCTCTGCATACGTCTCGGGTCTATGTGTACCAACCTATCATCTGGCGCCCGCGTGGTCCTCAAGCCACTGTTCCATTATCCGCCTTCATGCTAGGTGTAGCCCGGAATAGTGTCAGTGCTGCCGCGTTTAACGAAGCTTGCTCTCCAGAGGAGACGAGGCACGTTACAATCAGGGTCGATCATTCCGCCTTGTGGGAGTATACTAAACTCCAACTTTCAGGGGAAGAGAAATGTATCGTCGTGGATGATTGGATATTGAATTGGGAGTATGTGATAAATTGATTTGATCAGCAGTGGTTGTGCTGACGATATAATAGTTACCTTGCGTCACCAGCTCTTCATGATCTCTGGCCAGAGTTCAAAAACTACCTAAGAAACTATTTTCAATGGTCTGATGTTATTGAAACTATAGCTCAACGATCACAAAAATCCTTGAATCTCCGCTCAAGTCAGTCCATAGACGACGAAGGAGACCCCTACATCGCTTTGCACTTCCGCCGAGGTACGCTCTCCCCAACCTCCACATTCATACTTATACTTACACATATCCCAGGTGACTTCGAAGAGCATTGTCGTATTCTGGCAGAACGCGAAACCGGCTTCACGACATGGGCCACCCTCCCCTCTCTCCAACCCTCCATCTACCCACCATCTCTCAACACAACAAACCAAACCTCCATAATAACCCATTGTTACCCCCCTCTCCACCGCTTCGTCCAAGTCATTGATTTCCTCGTCAAAGATAAGCCCCATCTACGCACATTACACGTCCTGCACGACGGCGCGTGGGACCACCCCCTCGTATACGCGCAGCACTACAGCTTGGAGGCGACGCTCACCGATGCGGTGCGTGCGAGAAAGGCAGGGTGGGTTGGTGGCCCTATGAGGAGGGTGACGCATTCGGGACAGGTGCCGATTGGGTGGGGAGAGGCCGATTGGGCGGTGGCGGTTGATGTTGAGCTTGCCAGGAGGGCGGAAATCTTCATTGGGAATGGGTATTCGAGTTTGAGTACGCAGATCGTTGCTTTGAGGCTTGGGGTGGATGAGGGGCGTGTAGAAGATATTGCTCTGCTGTAATAGTGGATATCACCGCTACGTATATAATGATCTCTATAGATGTCAACACCCACATAACTCAGCTTTCCCATGGGGTATGTGCGACAAGTAGTCATTTGTGAGCACTTGAGGTTGTCATGGCAATAATGGAAGAAGGATCGGCACCATATTCGCACGCGCCACTGTATCAGCGGTCTCCCTTCGGCGGGAACGCTATATACTATTCTACTCATGGCCATGGGTATTTGCTCCCAAAGACCAGACGGTATGCCTAGCTTCTCCAGGAGATTGTTTATGACTTCCATCAACCACTGGCACGCCGTGTTGTCAACTTGAATGCGCCACCGTGAACTGTGTCCGTAACATACAGTACATGAGCCGGGCCATAGAGCACCCGCCAGTTACTAGTAAGTACAATCACTCTGTTGTACAATCATTAGTGCGAATGCATTGTAGAAATATATACAACACATCATCTTTTTCTGCACTTGCACGTACTCCGAGTCATTGTGTTGGCATATTGGATTTCTTTCGAAAAAACCTTAATAAAAAAATCCACATGAAAGTTTATACTGTAGGGTAGAGATAGATCAACTTTTTCGCTAGCTTTAGGGTTCAAGTAATTTGTCCTTGACAAGAATAAATCTACACCGCGGCTACGGTCATCTGAACATTCTCGTTCAAGTTGTCCCTCTAATGTTTCCCCACATGCATTGCGTCGGTCATTGTTTTTGCCAAATTTTTCATGCTTCAAATATCCTTCGTTATAACTGTACAAGAACAACAAGCTAAGACATGGGGACGGAATAATAGAACTTATTGATATTAGCATGCAGCAAGCTGACAATCAGCTATTTTACACTTTGTTACGACAACGAAGGATATCGGATAGGATGCCAATTCAATGGGTGGTCCTGAGTGATGGATAAAGATAGATTAGAACGATTCGCTTTTGGAAGTAGGACACTCACCGAGGAAGCAGGGCGACCTTTCTAGTTTTCTGGATCTCCAACCCTTTCGCCCCGAAGTACCGGGGACTCTCGAAGCTCCAGCATTCGTTTGCCCTAACCCATGTAGCTATGCCATCTATGTAATGTCTTACTTCAGTGTCGACTTTCTCGCCCAAAGATGGGACAGATTTCATATCCTTCAAGAAATTATGCAGGAGGTTTGAGTGGTAGTCGCCAATCCATTTCATCGCTTCATCCAAACCGATATTTTCCTGATGCATCACGACAGTGACGATGTTGTGCTCTCCATCTCCCCGGGCTTGTTCAACGTTATAAGAATAAAGATCCTGGGACAAGTTGAGAATGGGATAGAGACGGTGGAGAAACTACAAAACTTACATTACCCAGCATAATCATATCTATGCCTGCATTACTAAGTCTCTGGATGACAGGATCGTCAAAGACATAATCCGGAAGATTGAGCCCGAACTCGGTGACCACAAATGTCGGTTTTACTCCACTGGTGTCACGGCGAACAAGGAAATACTCGTCAACGTTCCTGATGTAATTTTGAGCACGATCCTGTGCTTGTTGAACAATTGAGGCAGTATATTCCTCCATCGTCTTGATGAACCGGCGACGTGCACCCATGGATACACAGTCCTTTGACAACTTCCAAAACCTGGACAAGGTGAGTATTTTTTGCACCAATTGAATAGATTCAGCACTTACTGTCGGGCAACCTCTCCGACGACGCACTCGCCAGCTGGCCTTGGTACGTCAGGATTGTATATAGCATCCATGACCATTGCGGCCATTTGATGAGCTTCGTCGGGTGCTACAACATCGGTATATTCATCAAACAAGAAGAACACATTCATGAGATCACAGCCCGCGCGGAGGATGTCTATATGTCAAATGCATGGTGAGATATGTGATTATTCACAAGCGAGCGAATGGACTAGTATACCTTTGCTCTCTAGAGGATATCCAAAAGAAGCCAATAAAGCTAAAAAAAATAAAACAGAAGATTGAAACCGTTATTCTCTGGTAGCAAACAGTCGAGCAATACTCACCAAAATCGCAAAGGTCAAATGTTGGTTGCACACGAGGCGCAATTGTAAAACTTTCAATCCATGCCGATGATTCTGCTTTGACCTGAAGGTAGTGTGGGTTTTCTTTGCGCTTCCAAGGCCATTCTGCAAGAGTATTGGGGAGGAGGAAAACAGGTTGTGAAGAGTCAGTGGCCATCTTTCAATTTCACGAAAACCTGCCCATGAAGTCTTGACTTTAAAAGAAATGGGATCTTTCCATTTGCAGCAACGGATGGAAAAGTATCAAGAGCTGTTACTTCTCTCCGAGTCCGAATGATTGATAGAATTGAATAGAATTAGACCTTCCTGCTAGATCGGCTAAATGGAAAGACCGCGAATTTTGCGGAAATTTCAAATGCCTCGACCCATGCGGTTCATTGCCTTGTTCAATGGCAAGGACAGGAAACCTCAGCAACGGATGGGAAAGTATCAAGAGCTCTTACTTCTCTCCGAGTGCGAGTGCGAATGATTGATATAATTGAGTAGAATTAGACCTTCCTGCTAGATCGGAAGACCGCGAATGTTGCGGAAATTTCGAATGCCTTGACCCATGCGGTTCATACCTTGTTTAACGGCAAGGACAGGAAACCTTGTAGACCATGACGAAAGTTGTTTCAACCCACAGAAAACTGTAGTGACATATGAGTCATTGTGGGTGAGGTATGCATGATCTACGGAAAATGTGTCATACATACATAACATAAGAGAAAGAACGTGAAATTACTAATAGGAGAGAGATCGGCAAGGAAGTGATAGTTGCCAGATTGAATGGACTATCACCCTGCTCCCCAAGTTACTCCATCTGGTATGTATGTATCAGAAAGTTGGCGTCATTTGAAGTGAAAGGATTCAAAAGAAGCACAAGCTCATCCCTCGTTTTGGTAAGTATTTTCCGTTTTCTGATTATGGCCGGTCACTAGTAAGTACAGACATAGATGTTTGCACACTGACCTTAAGTATTGGGAACTAAAAACATTGAGTCCGACGGCCCAATGTCATCCATTCAATAGTCTATCGCAAACCGCGGCTGAGGCTGAGTATGTATCGAGCAATTTTTTTTTGGTTTTGTTAGAGTTGAACCTGACTCGGATCGGACGCCGCATCTCGTGAGCATTGTGCCATTTTATGACCATGCCAACATATAGACTACATTGAGGGTGTAATGGAGGTCATATGGTGCACCACACTGTCAAAAAAACAATCCCATAAAGAATAGATCCTTGACTAGCCACATTAAAAACTTCTTGACATCTGACATTCTGATTACGAGGCTAAGGTCCTTATGAGGCACTTTCAGGTAAAGATACCGTAAGCCAGCACAGTATGTACGTACCTCAACGCAGGGTAATGCCGATAAGGTGGTTGCCTAAGAATAAAATGAAGGACGTTCAAGACGGCGCTCTCCTGAGTAGTAACGAGGGGCTGCTGTGGACCGTAAGATCGAGTAAGTATTG
>JABAJX010000258.1:0-11108 GCA_018221735.1 Termitomyces sp. K1Aa
TGGATATTTGTATACTCTGCAACTGGCAATATCTTTGAATAATTATACATTTATTTCCCTTCTAAGGAAGGGCTCAGCAACATGTTCCAGACTATCAAATGGAGTATATACCAAGTACAAACTGTCATTCTCAGAAAATTCACACTCACACTCAAAGCATCAGTAAATTTGCAAAAGTCTGATGACCAATTACGACAGTTTCAATTGTTTGGCAAGATTGAAAGCAAGTTGTAACTTGTTACAATCAAATCCAATGTTATATAATGATTACACTCAATTACACTCAATCACAATAGAACGTCATGATTATGAGTAACTTCCTGGGGCCTATCTCGTCACCATACAAGTCATCCTCTCTCCCTCTCCCTCTATTATTACAATTGCTGTCCTCTCTATCACCATCATCCTCTTGATTGTCCCCATCTATACACCACTTAACAACAATCCTTCAAAAAGTGAGGCTCACCACCATCTTGAGATCTGGTGCACTGAGGAGAGCACGCTAGCTTACCAGTAAAAACCTAAGTTGAGCATAAGTGAGAATCAGCAAGTCACCTAAGTCTATGAGATCATAAAGGCAATCCCCTCTAGTCAAAGTTTAACGGTACAAAATCAATGAAATTGAAATTTGAGTAGTATAGAAACATAGCATGAAGTCAAATGGGTGAGAATTGAAAAGATTTTGAGTTTGTCTGCTCGACTGGATTTTTCAAGCAATATTAGTATATGTTGCAATATTATAATTGATGGACCATGAATTGTGGGATTCAAGGTGCAGGTATGATCCATTATAATCCATTATAATTCAGATTATAATATTGTGCCAAATTATACCAATGGTACTAGATTATACCCAATGGGGAGACTATATAATTGATTATTGGAATCTTGCAAATTTACTGATGTTACACTCAAATTGATCCATTTGGGAATACACACATTTACATAAGCTTAACATGTAACACAGAATTGATTATACCTGTCCCTAACCCTAAACCCTAAATGAAGCCCTAACAAAAAACCTAACAGAAACCTTAACAACACCTCTAACAAAAAACCCCTAACAAGAACAATAACAAAAAACATTGACCAGCCCTCTTCAGACACGGTTCTTCCCAACATACAAGCCCATCTGTGACAGCTTGTGACATAGAAAAAGAATGTTACATCAGCAAGAGCCCAAAAATGGTGTGCCTAGTGTGAGTGTGAGGCAGCTGAGTGTGAGTATGACCGGCTGAGTGTGAATCTCCCGAGAATGACAGGTTTGTACTTGGGCATTCCTCTATCAAATTATGTTGTCAACACTTTTGTAACATCTGCCTTGTTGTTTGGACACCAGACAGATGTGAGTGTTGATTTCACTAAATACAAATCATGATAATTGTATGCTGAACAAGGTCCCATACTCATCCATTGCTGGTGTGAAGCAAAAGGTCAGAAACGTGGTCCTCTTTGTTTACAACACTAACATCTGCCTGAATTGGAGCATTTGACGTTTGCACTGTCAAAGATTGAGAAGCATTGTAAAATCCTGTTATTGCACCATTGGACATTCAAAAAGTAGCTGTGTCAGTAGAGAGAGACTACAGTACTATTTTGACCAATTGTTCATGGAGTGTGACATGTGACACAAGTGTTCACCCAATCTAGTGTTCACACCTACTAAATAAGGTAATTCTGGGGTGAAGAGCACTCAATCTGACCATTTTTGATGCTTATTTTGGAGGATTTTAGTGCTGACCAGTGACTCATCCCTCAAGTTTGAATTGACATGTCACAACAATATGATCAAAAATGAGTAAAAATAGCTTTGGATTGATCCAATCTTCCAAAAAAGTTATCATCCAAATCAGGAATAAGCAGTAAAAACTTGACAACTTTGTAGTCTTTCTGCAGGTATTGGTGCTGTATCAGTAGTCATAATATAGCAGCTAATGATGGAGGAGTGGTTGCAAATGTCAAGCACAATTTCTCTGCTTATTCCCAATTTGGATGATAACTCTTTTGGAAGATCGGATCATTCTAAGGCTATTTTTATTCATTTTTGATCATATTGTTGTGACACATCAATTCAAACTCAGCTGAACCAGTTGTTGTATTTGATGCTTGCTCATTACAACAAATGGTTATGAGTCTACATGTTGAGGATGGATTCTACCTTGCGCCGCACATACTCGATCACATTCCCTTTTATATTCCATGATTACTTAAGGTCTCATTTTTCATTTCCTTATTTGTAGTGCCACACCTCAGCTGTTTACCATTATATCGTGGTTTGTCTGAGGTGTGTATAGTTTATTATGCAAACCCCATCTTACTTACTAACATTACGCTACCAGTTATATCTCATATCCTTATTCAACAGGTAGTTATCTATTCAATAAAGCCATTTACCATTATATTGTGGTTCATCTGAGTTATATCTCATATCCTTATTCAACAGGTTATGGGCCCCATCCTTGGTTGAAAAAGAATTGTGACCACTGAAAAACCCCTACGGCTCACCCAAAATACAAAGTCTTCCGCCATGTCAGGCACTAGCTCGATGGTCTTACCGTTTTCCCTGCCAGAAGACCAAAAATGTAAAGGGCATGAAAACTATGCTAGCTGGAAGTTAAATATGATTGTGCATGGAAGACCTCGCAGCTTACTCAATTACTGGGAAGACCGAATCGCTGTCCCTGAATCCATTCGGCGCAAACATGAAAAAGGAGAAGAGGAATCTCAAGCTGAGACCCCTGTACCATCCTCAGAGAAGACCCTAGAGAAAACTACAACCGTTCCCACCCCAGCTTCCCTCCCTGCATTACCCACCCCGGTTCACTCGCGGACCCCAAATGACCTCGAATATAAACTCCGCGAGAGCGTTGCATTATTGTCGATCTTGTTTAACTTAACCGACATCGCTGGATCAGGCGTCAACCCTTACGGCACTTCCCACAATGTGTAGAAGTTCCTGGGAAAGCAATATGGTGCGGGAAGCCAAAGACTACGCAATATGCGTGAAAGGGAACTGTCGGACTGTAGATATGTTGACGGTACCAAAGTTGCTGGGGATGGAGGTCATATTGAGAAGATGCGGAAGCTCAGGAAAGCCGCCAACGATGCTGGAGCAGAGATAACCGACGAAAGGTTTATTGTGAAGCTACTCGACTCGTTTCCTGAATCCTGGGACCCCATTGTATCAACAATGTATGGGGAGGTTGAACTTGTTAGGGTCATACAGACCTTGACAACCCATGGCAAATGCTCGCAAACAGATCAGGATCTAGCACATCGAGCACAGGCACTACAGGCACAGTCGACACCGTGAAGGCTCTCGAGGCTACAATTCACGCCCTCCAGGCTCAGGTCAATAACCTGTCGAGAAATAGGTCAAACCCAAACTCTGATAGGAAATGTTCGAACTGTAACAAAACCGGACATCTGGTGGCGGACTGTTTCCAAGAGGGTGGCGGTAAACAAGGCCAATATCCATCGTGGTGGAAGGGAAAACGTACTGCTTTGCTCCCTAGTGCAAACTTCACGTCGGCAACTTCTAGTGGCGTAGTGTCACCTGGCGGTCATTTTGCTCTTTCGGCGTCAATAGCCGAGATCCCAGAAACAATCTATGATGATAACTTGACCTCGTTTGAACGTGTAGCTCTTGCAGCAGGTGGCTTACCATCCAACAATTCTTTCTCATTTGCAGACTCCGGCTGCACGACACACTTCTTCAAGGATCGCGAGGTTTTTGTCGACTATAAACCCATTGCAAAGCTGGTTGGGCAATCATCAAAGGAGGGTGCTAGCTTCACAATCCTAGGGATGGGAAATGTCATCATACGTGTTATACATGATGGCAAGGAACATACCTTAATGTTCAGGGATGCTTTACATGCTCCTGACGTTACAGCTAACTTGGTCTCTATAAGTAAGCTGGATCTTGCGGGCTGGCACTCCGTGTTTGGCAAACAAAAAGTTTGTTTCTTCTTCAACAAGGCAGAGGTCTTTGCCGGCGAACTTAAAAACGGGATGTACCTAATTTCAGGATCATTCACCGTACCTATGCCTGTAGCACTAACAGCACACTCACTCCGGAGTCCTGTCAACATGACAACATGGCATTGACAATTCTCCCACTTTGGCATAACCCGTATAAACAAAGCGGCGAAGCTTGTTGACGGACTGGAAATTACTGAAAAGGACACAAAAGGTCAATGTGAAGATTGCATAATCGGAAACATGAAAAAACGGTCATATAACGGACAGCCAATTCCCGAAATGGTTGTCCTGTGGTTCACAAATATTGATCTATGGGGACCGGCTCGTGTAAAATCTGCTGGGGGTGCAGTATACGCGATGAAATTTCATGATAGAGGCTCTTTGCATTGACATACCTTCTTCTTACCAAATCGTCTGGCAGAAACATGTCTGCAGGCTTTGAGGACATACAAAGCAGAGTCTGAGAGAATGACTGGGCGACTTATGGTGTTCATCAGAACTGACAATGCACCTGAATTCCGGAGCACCTTGTGGAAAGATTATTTCCGCGAAGAGGGTCTTGTATGGGATCCTACTGTTCCATACTCATCAGCATCAAACAGAACAGCTGAAAGGTCAATTGGGGTCACAACCGGTGCTGTTTGAGCAATGCTGATTGATTCGGGCTTGCCTGCAAAGTGGTGGGCCCAAGCTTGGGAATATGCCGACTACGTCGAGAACTTGCTACCATTGGCTCGTCACCCAGGCAAAATACCAGAGGAAATTTGGTCAGGGGATCATCAAGATGTTGGACACCTGCGTGTATTGGGCTGTGTTGCGTATTGTCCACATCCCAAAGGAACAAGGAGGAGGCAAGCTGGCTGACCGAGCAGTAAAGGGCAGGTTGATCAGGGTCGAGGGCCAAGGAACGTATCGGGTTTTGATACGCGAGACTGGCAAGATCATAAGATCACATGACGTCAAGTTTGAAGAAGGTTCTGGGCATCGCTCCCTCACGGCTGAGGGGGAGTATAACACTGAGTCTGGGAGTGAAGACGAAGACAAGGACTATAACTTCCTCATTACACCCGACATCATCACTCCAGCCATTTTGGAAGCCAACGGCCCAGACAAAATCCTGGTTGACACTCAGTTACCTCCGGTTCCTGAAACCCCCAAAACGCCAGTCATTGAACAAACACTAACCCTTGAACCACCTCCAGCCCCTCAAAAACTGCGACCATGCATCACGTACCCACCTGCGTCTCGAAATCTACACGACTTGTTGCAAGAGCAGTTGAACCAGCTGTGGAACAGGAAGCCAACGCTGGACTGGACGGAGATCTCTCAATCCTTACCAGCCTCAGTGATGAAGATGAGCACTTCACCGATGCTCCTGATGTTCCAGCAACCCCTATGGCCATGTCTGTTGGACTACCTCCAGAACCACAAAATAGATTTGTCCCCTCAACGTTTGCCAAAGCAAACGACCCATCTCAATGCCACCTTTGGAGACCTGCGATGGAGAAGGAAATAGCAAGATGGGATGAAAGAGGGGTCGTTACAGCAGTGCCCCGACCAAAAGGAGTCAATACTATCAAGACAAAGTGGGTATTTGACATAAAGGTAGATGGGGATGGATCAATGTTAAGGAGGAGGGCAAGGAGTGTGGTAAAGGGGTTCACACAAAAGCTTGGGGAACATTATGAAGAAGTCCGATACAAATCCGTTAGGATCCTGCTCGCCATCATAGCATCTTGTGGATTAAAAATCGGCCTAGTCGACTTTGTCGGTGCATACCTTAATGCAAAGCCCCAAGGAGAAAATTACCTCGAAATTCCGGAGGGGTTTGAAAACCATTACAACATCCCAGGTGTCAACACTGTTCTACATATGAACCTCACAATTTATGGCACAATGGATGGTGGAAATAACTGGTTTCACAAGCTAAATGGGATGTTTACAAAACTTGGCCACCGACAATCCCGCGCTGATGTATGTATCCGGATTAAATGGACACCGGATGGGGGTTACATTATATTGTCGACCTACACTGATGACGTCTTGATGGGAGGCACTTCTAATGAAGTATTGGACTCGACAAAGAAGGAATTGGGAAATGCGTACAAGATCACTGATTTAGGAAAACCCAACAAAGTCCTTGGTATCTTTCTGATTATCGATGAACATACTGGCAACATTACAATCCACCAAAAGCAACTCATCAAAAAGGCCCTATCTATTTTCGGAAGGACGGACACCAAACCAAAATATACTCCCCTACCTCCTAACGTGAACTTATCCAACTCACAACCAAAGCCAATCCCAGAAAAGGACATGCACTTTATGAAGGACAAGTTATACCGTAAGGCGCTTGGTACCCTGAATCATATCGCAAATGGTACACATCCAGATATCGTGTTTGCCGTGATGGTTTTGATGTGATATGCTGAGGACCCACGTCCAGTGCATTGGCAACTTGTTCAACATGTTCTATCATACTTGAAGACTACCAAGGAACTAGCCATCACATACCAAAAGGGAGGCAATATAAAACCCTACGGCTTCTCGGATTTGTCATATGCAGATGACCCTGATACTCGAAAATTGTCGGCTGGATACGTGTTTACAATGGCTGGAGGGCCAGTCAGTTGAAAAGCAAAGACACAGGATCAAGTTAGCACATCAACTGGTCAGGCAGAGTATGTGGGGGTGTTTGAGGCGGGAAAGCAGGCAATGTGGATGTTCTCGTGGTTATCAGAGGTGGATATCCAAGTGGACCGACCAATTACTGTCAGGAGTGACAACAATACTGCCATTGCACTCACAAGGAACACTAGCGGCCACAGTAAAGTGAAATATCTTGACGTCAAAATCCACTGGATTTGCGAAGCAGTCAGGCAGAAAGACGTGAACGTCGAACCAATTCCCTCTGAAGACAATGTTGCCAATATTTTCACAAAGGCCTTATCATGACCAAGGCTCAAACGTCTCATAAAATGTATGGGTATGGCTCAATTGGCGGCTTAATCATACTGGGCTACGAATCCAGAGGGAGTGTTGAGGACGGATTCTACCTTGCGCTGCACATACTCGATCACATTCCCTTTTATATTCCATGATTACTTAAGGTCTCATTTTTCATTTCCTTATTTGTAGTGCCACACCTCAGCTATTTACCATTATATTGTGGTTTGTCCGAGGTGTGTATAGTTTATTATTCAAACCCCATCTTACTTACTAACATTATGCTACCAGTTATATCTCATATCCTTATTCAACAGGTAGTTATCTATTCAATAAAGCTGTTTACCATTATATCGTGGTTTGTCTGAGATATATCTCATATCCTTATTCAACACTACATGACAAGTACCACAAGTGTTTGATTCAGAGGTCCCCATGACACATTACATGAACACTTGGTCAAAATAGTACAGTAATGATTTGAATATATAAGCAAGTCTACAGGAAAACACAAATTGAGGCAATCATTTACCTTTGTGTATATGGGGGAATTTGAACCTTTGATGGAAATACAAGAGAAGCTGATGATTTGTAAATCTCCCAGCCAATGAATTGTGTTGCTCATATCTGTCTCAAAGTTTTCAATATGATGGAATGAATGACAATTTCTGGATGTGGGAATAACTACTGTGGCCTCATATTGAGTGATGGAAAGGATTGTACCATTGGTGGGTCTACACCCATGGACTGTCAGTACTTCAGTGCTGGCAAAAGATGTAATGGGTTCAAGGAGTGCTTACAAAGTAACCAACTCCAATCACATTGTGATCTTGCCTGAGCAGACATGCCAGTGCCTTGATACCATGATTGCAAGCACTCTTGTTGATATAAGTACTTTACAGTGAGATATACTTTAACTACATCAGAAAGTTCCTCTGATGTGATAACATTGACCCTGCCAAACATGTGAGTTCACACAAAAAGTGTTCTACTTTATCCTCTACCATTCTACATTCAGTGTCAGGAACTTTTTTCTCTGACCTGAGACGTTTTGTTGAGCCAATGGAAGGGAAATTGTCATCATCTGAACTATCTTTGAGGGAACATTTACACATGATCTGAGTGGGGCTAGCATGCACAGTCAAACAAAGATCAGCAGCCCTATTGTTAAACTAGATACATAGTATTATATTAGACAGATGCAAGAACATTGAATGCAGAAACTCACACCCTCTGTACCATGCTTGGATACCAACAAGAGAAGACAATCCAAATGGAGAAAGGGACTTGTAAGCATGGAGCTTACATACATACATACTTGATTGGATATCAGATATCACACTTGGGTTGATATGACTACCTTACTTGTTTCTGTATATTTTATCTTTGCTTATAGACTTGCTGTTCCTGTTACTGCATGCATATTTGAGTTAGTGAGCCCACTAGTGAGTAGGCTTCCACTTTTTTTTAAAAAAAAAAAAACATATCAAGTACACTATGAAAATATTTCTGTACATTGCCACCACATCACTGCCATTTTTACATAGTGGGACACACAAAAGCTGTCCACTTAGCACCTGTTCACACATCATGATTTCATATCAGCATCAAGACAGTATTGGCATCTCAAAGGAGTGCATATATTGACATATAAATTGCCAGAACATTCTGTCTCCACTACAGCACACAACATGCAACTTGAGGAAGGGTAGGGAACATCTGGAAGACCAAGGAAGTGTACAAGGGCTCTTGGAGCAGTCATTGCTGACCTCTCTGAGTCCATCATGCAAACCAACACAAAAGTCACTGTTGCCACCAAAGTCATTGTCATTACTGCACAGAAACACTCTGAAATTGTTATATGTTGTACCTTCTGTGGTACATTCAAGTTCTTTATTTGCTTCTGACCGTTCTTTGGATTGGCATCCACAAATATGTCAAAATTGGCAGGAGACAAAATCTTGGAGATTCCATCGGGGATCAAACTCCCTACCTTGAAGCCTGGTGCTCTCCAACAAAAACACTATTTGAGTTTGCACATGTATGCCAGCAACATTGTATGTGTTGAGAGATCTTGAACTTGAAACAGGGTGACCACTCGCTATGGGATTTCTATCAGGAACTTTGTACTTTGAACATCATGTTAAGGGGCATTCTCAGCACCTTGACAATGGGAGAATCAGAGACCAGATTGAAGTAGGGATTGACAATGATCTTGACTGGAGAGCAGACAAGAAAGGAATCTACAAGGAAACTGACCTGAAGGAGTTTGTTGACCTCCCCAATGCCTTCAACAAAAAATGCCAGAACAAATTCAAATGCATATGTGTGGAGGCTGACAAGACTGTCTGTAAATGACAGGTGCTCATGTCCTCTAAGAACACCAATGTCCTGACAAAGAAAGCTGGATTGTCATCAACAACCCCAAGCACAACAAATAAGCCTGCTTCCTCTTCATCCTCTGCAGGAGGGAATAAGCAATCAAAATGTACACTGCAATTGACCAAACTTGAACTAGAATATCTAAGAGCAATGAAAGGCTGCTTCATGTGCTGTGATCCCAACACTGATCATTTTTTGAAGGATTGCCCTCCCCTCAGGCTGGAAGCCTCCCTCAAATGCAATGTCCTCAACAGGTGGGGGAAAAGCAGTAGCTGCAACAATTACTGATGGTGACAAGGAAGCCATTGTGGCCATGTTCCAGCGCAATGAGGACTCAGGCCAGGAAGTTGATTACAAGGTGAGTGATTATTGATCAGATCATTTCCACTTCAACTGTCAAGTTGATGGATCAGGGACAAATAAACTTTGAATGATTAAAGTGTTGATTGACACTGGAGCTCACCTCACCTTGATTTCAGACAGATTATACAAAGGGTTGGACTTGCAAACATTTGCTTTGAAGGATCCTGAACCTGTCTCTGTTGCAAACTCTAAACATTACCGTACTGTTACACTACTGTTTCATTATGTTAAACTGTTTGTATCTTCACCCAATGGCCAATGGACCTCACATACGGTTATTATGCATATTGCTTCTGGACTTTGTGCACCCAGAATTTTGGAATTGAGAAAGAATAAAATTGTTGTTGATTGTGAAGGTGTGACCTGTGTTGATAAGACTTGTGGATTTGATTTGCTGAATCCTGATACACCAAACCCTCCACCCCCACCTAAATTGTATCTGAAGGAACTTATGCTGCAGGCAGATAGGAAGTCAATGCTGGAGGGGCTAAAGTGTGTCTGTGCTCAATGTTACAAGCAGATGCAATGCAAACACCTGTTCAAGGATGTTGTGGTGAAGGTGCAGATTGAACAGCTGGTGGCCATGGAACATTTACAGAAATGTGATGCAAAAATGAAAGAGGAGTTCAAGGAAATATTTGAACCTATACCGCATACCAATCTCATACCTACAGATGTATACACAAAAATCTCTAAAGAATGGGACAACTGTTTCATGGGAATTGATGGTGACTAATTTTGACAAATTTTAATCAGTGCTGACCAAGAACCTTCCTTTGAGGGAAACAGGGTCTTAGTTGGCTCATAAATGAGCCAAGAAATGACAAAAAAGTCCAGAAAAATTGTATATACCAGAAATGACTTGAATACCATTGTTTGGTCATATGTGAGAGGTGCCTACACAGGCTGCAGGTGTGTAAGAGGCCAAACTGTATTTCTGCCTCAGATAAACTTGAATGTATTGGACTCTCCAAGGCTATTGATAATGCCGTGGAGCCATAACTGAACAGGTACTTGGAACTACACACAATGGGGTCATGATGAAGGCTGAATTTGTGGTGGAGGCTGGAGGTTATGATGGAGGCTGAGTGACATGTACATACACTTGGAGCCAAACTGAACACAGTAGGTAACTGTAGGTTATGGTTGGAGGCTGGGTTGCATATTCATCTTTGAAGTCATAACCAAACATTGTGAGGTTGTGATGGAGAGGTAGAGTTATGAAAAATCCAAACTTGGAGCCATAACCAAACACTGTGAGATTGTTGTGGAGGCTGAGTATGGGGAGTGTAGAGGTGATTTGGAGGTTTTGGAGGTGATGGTAAAAGCAGAGTTATAGAATGATAATGTATGTATGTGATTGATATGTAAAGTTTTAAATCAGAAAATAAGAAAGACATAGAGTGAGTTACTTATACATATTTGAAACCCCA
>JABAJX010000261.1:0-10932 GCA_018221735.1 Termitomyces sp. K1Aa
AAAACCCGGAGATGGCCTTGATGCCAACTCGGAGATTGCCACACTGATCAGGTGATGAGATCAGCAGCAGATAGGAGCAGAGAAGAAGGGAGCCAATGGAGGTCCCCTGACACCACAGTGTTGAGAGGAAAACCTTGGAAGGCTTTAGATTAAATCATGCTTCACAGCATCTTTGCCACCTGACATGTACTACTCATATCCTGCAGCTTGATTGGCCTCCTTGCCAACATATACACAGTTAGAGTAGGGTAAGCAGTAAAAGTACTCACCCAGTCTGCCTACAAAACACAAGTTCATTTGCTTGACATGGTTTTCATTAACAATAGCTGCCAGACCTGGGGGAACCAAATATGACCGCCCCTTGTGCAGTTGAATGTGATGCTTGTGTGTGTTGTCTGCCTCTCTAGCCTCCATGGCTAATTTGTCTTTCTTGACTTGAAGCTCTTTCAGCTTCTTACTAGCTATTTCCAGAGGGAACATTTCTTCTACCTCCTCTGTTGGAATTCCAACCAGGCAACTGCTAATATATATGCGGACAGGTGTTGACCAAACACCTAGATAGACACGTATAAGTATAATATCTAGGTACAGATTGTGTTAGTTATATCTATAAATGTTCATAGTGATCTAGCAACATACCCTCAGAGTGTGTAAACAGAACTGATGGTACGTTAGGTGTGGCTTTCTATATATACATGTCCGGATGAACAAAGCAGTCTCCTCAGTATTGACCCTGGATGTGTGGCTGTGGTACACCCTTTGTGTTATCACACTTGTCACCTCCATGTCACTCCAACACTCCTCCTTACCTGGACTCACCATCCATAACTCCTCCTTGCATATAGGGCATGGTGCGTCAAGTAACTCCAAGTATCTGGCAAAAACAGGTGAAGAGGGGTTTTGGTAAAGCCTTAGTAAACATGTCGGCAACATTATCTTTTGTGTTGACTTATTTGATGATGATTTTGCCCATCTGTGCATGTTCGCAAAAAATGATATCTGATGTCAAAGTATTTGACTCTCACATGTGCCATTGGGTCTTTTGAAAGTGTAATCACCACTTTGTCATCACAGAAGAGTGTAGTGGCTTTCTGCGTGAAATCCCACCCAATTGCCTTCATCAATGCCCTCAACCATATGCATTCCTGCACAGACTTGTACGCTGCCATATACTCCGCCTTGCATGACAACATTGCCACCATCTTCTGTTTTTGAATGGACCATGACACAGCTCCAGTGCCCAACAACTATGTGTAACAGCTTGTGCTCCTCCTCATGTCAAGACAGCTCACCCAGTCCACATCTGTGAATCCCTCAGTGAGGCATTTTCATTGAGTTTGTGCAAGCTGGGAATTGGAGATGTGGTTGGTTCTGTGTTGTGCTGTGATAGTGTGTTGTTGGTTGATGGGATCTCGTGATGCTCAATAAACTTGACATGATATGATTGATACACCTTTTTGTTTGTCTTATCCCAGCATCTATATGTTTTGGAGGTTAGTCCATATCCAATCAGTGTGCATTTGATTGATCGTGGTCGGACCTTGGGATTGTGGGTGGGTACAAACACAAATGCATGGCATCCTATCTCCTGCATGTAGGAATAGTCAGGTTGTTGGTTATGCCATTTTTTGCATGGTGTTCTCCCATTGAGAGATTTAGTTGGTGTTTTAGAATTATTCTGGACACCCAGAGTCTAATCTCATCATTCTAGCCTTCCCCATCAGTGTTCTATGCATGCGTTCTACCTGACCAATATGTGCTGATGTATACGGTGCACTATGTTTGTTGGATACTCCCCTTGTTGCTAGCCATGCTTCCATCTTCTTGCTGGTGAGTTCACTGTCATATCCTGTGCAATAAATGCCAACCAGCAGATGGAGTGCACGGATGCATTGCATGGCTCTCTTCTATGCAGGTACAAAGTTGGATGAGAGGCTTGTCCTTGCACAACCTGATGCTGAAGAGATTGCTTAGGGAGTTGAACTGGGCATTGGGAGCTGATTTGGAGTGGTTCTACAACATCTGGATGAGATGTGTTTTATATCTTTGGCAAAATCTTTACTGAGGAATATCAGACTGTATCTTAATGAAACCTTCAATTCCCTTGCTTGCAAGGGTTCTGGGAGGTTTATAATTGGCACCACTTTTTGTCAAACCGGCCTTTGCCATGATGGTTATGTAATATATGATGCGAGCTTGATAGGGGTCTGCATTGTGCAGTACTGACAAACAAGAAATTTTGTTGATAGTAAAAAGAATGGTTGGCTTGTTATGAGTTAAGCAAGGGTGATGTCGACAAGTCAAGACTTATCTAGTCAATAAATCCAGGTCAGATATTGCACCATGTAATACCTTCTCATAGATACTCCTGTTGCACCATGTTGGTGGTCTTGGCTGGGCATGGGCCATGTATTCTAGCAACCATTTTGCTAATGCAAGACTGAAAAATGAAAGAAATAGCAGCTATTGAGTGTGATTTCAATGATGAGATTGTTCACAGTCTATCAAGTCTTATGAAGGGTACTTATATCAATAGAAAAAACATTTTTGATTAGTATTGGATTGGTAGAAAAAGATGGAAGAAGCACATACCAAACTATGAATCACAACTTGTTTTTAACTTATCAAAGTAAATGAAAAAAATTGCCGTCTTTATCAGGGAGCTGAATTGCCACGTACCCGGATTGAACGAGTGACCTTGTCATAGCGTAGTACACCTACGTCTTTGATTACGTTATGTGTGTGCTACAAGTGACACGCGCTACCACTACGCCAACGCGGCTTCATTCTGTGGGTTAATAGGTAGAATTCATCGTGAAATAGCGGGAGAAGACGGAACATGTCAAAAACGCCCTCTGTGGCGCAATAAAAAACGAAAATACATCCGCTGTTCACTCTTATGTAAGTCTTTCATTATTGGCTCTCGCGACTGAACTTTAAATCTCACACGCGCAAGGAATAATGTCGATCAAAAACGTGACCGCGCACGGACGTCTACAAAGCTGACCAAATAAACGCGAGTACAAATTTTTCTTGTCCGAGTCTCCCACCGTAATCTTCATTCGTTCGTTCGTCCTTTGTTCCCTTCTTCCTTCTTGTGAGTATCGTTTCCTCCCGGGCTCCCCTGATGACTTTATTCTCTTCCCCGTCTTACACGACCATGTCGAGAGATAGAGTATATCTGTTCGCAACAGATTCGCGTTCTTCGAGCGCATAGTGTACTTGCCAGTGCCATTTCGTCTGACTCTTCCTATCCACCGTGCTTGAACCAATCGCTGATTCCAATCCTCCTTTCAGGCTCCTTCCTCCCTTCACTCGACTGCTTCCATCCTACAACACAGACGGACGGTTAGTCAGTCTCCTCCCCATCTTCACACGATTCCTACGTCCACACCACACGATGAAAAACTTCCTACATTCGCAGTTTCCACTCTAGCGTCCTCCATGCCGGAGTACTCCCCCAACGCCGAACATTTATTCTCCCCCTTAGTTTGGTCGAACCCAAAGATCACTAAGCCGTGGGCCACCCTTGTGGTGCGATGATGCTAGGTGGGGGTCGACGCGATGCGAGTTGAAACGACCTTCCTTTGGATGTCTGATCTTCTTTTGTTCACGTTTTGTGTTCATTGGATTGTATGCTGATTTGTTCTTTCTTTTTTTTAGGTGTGGTATGTGGTTTTGGTGTTGTCTTGAGGTTAGTACAGTAGGCTATGTCAATACAGATATTTTCGTTTGCCATCTGTTGCAAATTCATCCATTAATTACGATGTTATGGCCCACCTTCAAATGCCATCACCCAACGACAATACAACATGCCGGAAAACCGTCTAAGAAAAACATGTACTTATAAGTTATCGTCCAACACACGTAGGCTAGTAAGAGTGATCAATGGCAACGTTGAATATTAAATACCAATAGACACCGCGCGTTCGTATTGACGAAGCTGGCCGGACCGCGCACTGATCAAATATGTAACTGAACTAACCTTGCTTCGCTTACAATGGAAATGGCGTGCCATACATCGATTGTGTTGATGTCCATACTCACATCTATGTACTCTGAAGGATAAATCATCGCTATCAAAGGCTGGGCGTATGTTTTGGAAACTGGGTAACCGATGCGAAGAACGTAGGCTACTGGATATCGAGGTAAGTGATTGAATACCTCATTCATACCCGAGCGAAGTGTCTTGTGATTATACTCCACGCCACATGTACAGCCGCGTCCGAATCTGAGCTGACGGGACCGTTTGAACAAAAATGATACCGGGGCCTGGCCAGCCTACATATTCGGCAATACTTATATTTATACAGGATGGAAATCCATCCCGTTACAGGGATCTGTTAGACGTGTGTGGAACCCATCGACTACAGATCCCAAGTGGACCGAACAAGGTGCAGAATGATTGTGTGATGAGTGAGGAGGGATGTATGTACATTGGTAACAAACGCGGAGTTTCATGAGGGTTGTTATTCGTCGATGTCGACGGTGACGGACTCGGAGGCGTGAAAGTCAGTCGCACAAGCATTGACATTGTCAACCGTGACGAGGATCTGCAAACCGAGATACATGGATGGTGTATCCGATCTCGGTGTTAAGTAGTGTGTAGGTACAGTGTAGCTCAACGCCGAGCGTGTACCCAGAGAATGTACAGAGTTTGTCATATGGCTAACCAGAGTGGAAAGTTAGCTAGTTCTGGTACTATGTATTTCCCACTGGGAGAGATTGACGTGCCAGCGGAGTTGGTATGAACGGCAGCAGGGAAGCTGAGTGATCAGACATGCATCACGCATCCCACCGTGACATACATACAATCCTCCAGCAATCTGATGCGTCGTCGTCGATATGTCTGCCTTACATACGTTGAAAGAAAGGTCCGAACATAGTGGTGCGCGTCCATCGGACGAGGGAACGAGACACGTGAGATATCAAGTTCAAATTTCCCGTATTCGGCATCGTAGCGTTATGCATGTCCGCCACCATTTCTATACAAACTTTGGCTTCAAACCCGCCTCCAGGGGACCCGAAAGAGTGACTCAGAAAACAGGGTGGAGATGGAATCAGTAATGGTGGCTACCGTGAAATGAAAGAAGGTTTTCGACAACTTCTTTCCATACGGGAGCAGCGGTCGCGCGGTCATAATCACTAGAACTTCGAATTCCATCCCTCGATCATATCACAACTACAAATCTCCAGATTTCGCCATATATAAGCGTCCCTCTCCAGTCCGCCTCTTTCTCCATTTTCCCTCCTGCCCTCATGTCGCCGCCATCGCCCTCCATCGTCGACACACTCACCACACCACACTCCATCGCCGCCCTCGTCCTCGCCGCAACCGTCCTCGCCGTCCTCCACCGTCGACTCACACACAAACCCTCTACACTCCCTCCTGGTCCGCCGCCAGAATCATGGCTATTCGGCAACGACATTCCCACCGCGTTTGCGTATCGCAAGTTTGAGGAGTGGACAAAGATATACGGACCTATCTTTTCGTTGCGTCAGGGGCTCAGGACGATTATTGTTATTGGGCGGTACGATTGTGCTGTGGATGTCATGGAGCGGGAGGGTGCGGCGCTCGTGGATAGGCCACTTTCGATCGCGGCGGGCGAGACGTTGTCGGGCGGGATGAGAGTCTTGTTGACCCCGGCCGGTGACCGCTTCAAGAAGATGCGCAAGTGCGTCTTCTTTCTTCTTATCTTTCTTTGAGACCCTTCTATGTATTCCTCGTTTTTTATGTTCCGTGTTCGATGATGATCAATCAAGGCGTCTAACATATTGATTCGTTCCATACAGAGCACTCCACGCACATCTCTCTCCGACCGTCGTAAACACCTATGGCCCCGTCCTAATGAGCAACGCACGCACACACATCCTCGATATCCTCGACAGCCCCGACATCCACCAGGAGCACGCAAAGCGGTTTGTCCTATCCCCTACGTCATCGCCAGCCACCCCGGCTAACAAACGATTGACAGATACTCTGCCTCCGTCGTCATGGCCCTTGCTTACGGCAAGAAAGCAGGCGGACACGACGATCCTGACGTCCTGGCCGTCAACCGCTGCCTCGTCCGTCTCGGCATCAACCTCCGTCCTGGGCTATGGAAAGTAGACATTTACCCTTTCCTCAAGTACATCCCTGGATACCTCAACGAGCTCAAAGAGGGGCATCGAGAAGAACTCGCGCTGTTCAAAAAGTACCTCCAAATCGTCCGAGAGCAAATCGTACGTTTCCTCTTTACTTTACCTTTTACCTCTACCTTCTACCTTCGAAATTACCTAAACCCTCGAAACTAACTCACCACTACACACATACACAGGAGCAAAACGACTCCATCTCCGAATCATTCGCAAAGTACCTAATCGAGCGGCAACAAACGCTCCAGCTCTCCGACGACGAAACCGCCTACCTCGCCGGTGCGCTCTTCGGCGCGGGAAGCGACACCACTGCCTCCGCCATCTCCGTCGGCATCCTCGCCGCCGCATGCTACCCCTCCGCCGCGCGCGCCGTCCAAGACGAAATCGACCTCATCGTCGGCCGCGCGCGCGCGCCCGTCCCGTCCGACTACGAAGGCGGGCGGATGCCGCAGCTTCAGGCGTTCGTACTCGAGTCCTTCCGCTGGCGCCCCGTCACGGCGGGCGGGTTTGCGCACAAGGCGACGAGGGATATAGTGTGGAAGGGGTACGTTATCCCCAAGGGGGCGTCGGTGATTGGGAATGTGTGGAGTGTGGGGAGGGATCCGGCGTTTTTTGAGGATCCGGAGAGGTTTGAGCCGCAGAGGTGGATTGGGGACGATGGGAGGTTGAGGGATGATTTGAAGTCGTATCCGTTTGGGTTTGGGAGGAGGGTGTGTCCTGGGCAGCATATTGCTACTGCGTGCGTTGGTTCTTCTCATTGACCTCCCTCTCTGCTAATGGGTTTGAAACGCAGCTCGGTGATGCTTAATACGGCGTTGATACAGTGGGCTTTTAATGTTCGTAAGGATCCCAAGTATGAGATTGATGAGCTGGATTTCACGGAGAGTGCCAATGCGCATCCGGCGAGGTTCCATGTGTTCTTTGAGCCCCGTGGCGAGGGTGGCAAGGAGGGTATTAGGGAGGCGATGGAGGGGTATGGGGAGGAGCATTAGAGTTTGGGGGAGGGTATCTTTTGTACTGTATAGCATTGCGTGTCGATACGTGTATATGTATATATATTGGATTATTTAATTTCTGTGGAGGTGGGGATGGTTTGAGTATTTCATTCGATAGGAAGCAGGAAAAGACCCTAGTCTAGTAAATCGTAGGAGAGAGTATAGTATACTCTAACAAGGCAATCGCCATCCTGCGCATTATCTGCGATGGATGAGATACAGCATGTGAGGACAGAGGGGGTGTAATCAGGCACCTTGGTATTAATTTGTTCTCCGATGGGGTATAAGTGTATTTAGAAGCTGGGACAGGACGGGATATCACCAGGGTCAGGGGCAATATGATCCTCAGTGCTCAGAGCGCTCAGCAGTGGGAACAAGTGCGGAGTACGGAAAGGAACTTGGCGTCAAGAGTTGATGTTTGGAATGAGCTGGGCTCAGGGCTGTACCTAAGTACATATACTACTATAGTGAGTGGTGTTCGAGATCGGGGAGCACGTTGATACTTGAATGCCCAGTTCCGAGTTAGCGGTTAGACCGGTCAGTGCTCAGGAGAGGCAAAAATGTGAAGCTCGAGTAATTGACGCAGCTAACCATAAGTCTCGAGGCACAGAGCGAGCCTCTTTCGTTACAGAAAACAGAGCAGCATGAGATCTTTCCAACGGGGATACGATGCTCAGTGTTCAACGTTCAGTGCTCAGGAGCTCAGCGCTCAGCAAGTGTCGAAAGTCCGGAACAAAACTTGCCACTTTTCCCGTACGTACGGCACGCTCGCGGATCATGTTTTTCACGCTCCGCAATCTGAGATGTTTTTTTTTCGAGCTACATCCTTCCTTTTTATATACCACTCCTGATGCTTTAACGCTCATGGGTTGCCCACGTCTATTAGCTCAGTTTGGATCTCGTAATTTGTTCATACGTTTTAGCTGGGAACTATGTATCTATGAAGCTCTGTTGCTGCAAGTTAATACCATATAGATCTTTCCACCGTCGTCTTCGCCACATTTATACCACGTGTGCCACTGGAGGGTAGTCAGATGATATATCCTCATTACTCTTCACGTCCGGACCATCGACTGTTACCGTTCGTTGAACATCTACAAAGATGGACTAATGGTGAATGTAAGCTAATACTGCGATAACAAAGATAGAACATACTGATTGCTGCGGGGGACGGCTGATAGGGATGCGGCGAATAGACCCAAGAGAATCTCCGGCGCGAGGGCTGGTGAGCACTCTGTTTCCAAAGCATTTGTCCCACACTGCCTCTCTATTGTTCAGGGCGGCAAGTAGGCTACAAAAGTATACTGTAAGATCAAGATTCAAAATCAGCCAAGCAACTTTGACGTGTGAGAATGCGACTCAACGTTTGCTCAGTGAGAAGTTCAAACTCAAGTAGAAGGGGATAGTTGGAAAGGCAATATAAGTTATGAGCATGGCAATCATGACGATGCTGGCAATGGTAATTTGGAATTTGTTTGACCAGAAAGAAGTATGACTCAACTTACGAGGTGAGTAAACCTGGATCAGATTTGTCGGGTGCTATGTAGAAAATTTCAGGAGAAATCATGAAACAGACCTGTGTTCATTATGTACATCATTATCATAGAGCAATATTGTCTAGGAGACAACATTAGTTCTGTTGTGTGTATTCATATAATCTCTTACTTCGACAATCCGGTCTTGCGAATGGATAGTGCATAGCAAAGGGAACTCGCAATGATAATGTCGCTGATGATTCCGCCACAGACAGCAACATCAAATAATGGCTGATGAAACCCAAAAGCTTTAGTTTCGAGCTTCAAACATCCGGAACAGGAGGATCTACCTTAAATTTGATGTACTCCATATCGTCATTTGAATTCATGGTTGATCTGGAGTCCATTCATTAACCCGACAATATACTTGCTAATCAAGGCAGGAAACCAACAATTTTGCATTGAAGACTTCACGCCATCAGTGTAAATCTTAATCTGTCATTTTTGATGGACAATAGATTACTCACCTATTGCGGTGACTAGCAGGGCAAATATTTCATTGCTACTGGGGTTGTATTGTGACAGGCTACGCACCAGGAACAGTCAAGATCAAAATACCCTGCGAGGTGCAATCGCTGTGAAATGATCATGGACTATTGCATAGGTCACATGGCGCTCACATTGATAAAGGTCAGGAATTTGCTTCTGGTCACTGTGGTAACCGTCCATCAAAATCAGAGTCAGGAGGAGGCTTAGGAACTCTTACACCACCAGAGGCGCCACCCATGGATACTATCGAGGCAGGCTTAAGACTTCCTCTTGTCAAGAACACGTATGACGCACCTCCTTACAATCGTATTGCTGATTGCCTGTTCTGTTGTGATATGAGTGCTCAATGGTTACATTATACTGCATACCACAATATATGCTCCTGCCTGAGTGGAAAGTGATTGGGTACTTGACAGAAGACCCAAGTCGAAAAACTCTTACGGAAAAGCTCCTGCAGGACAAGCTGATTGATCTTTGATCAAAACACTGGACAAAGCCTATAACATACCAGATAGGTGTTCGCATCATTGCTAGCCCTTGCTCAGGGAACAATATGCAATAATAATAGACCATGTGGGTCACAAAGGCCGTATGCATTGCGTCCAATACCCTGCAAACCAAGATCTTTGATGAGGATGACTGATATACATGTAAGCATGAGCTATCTTACAAGAGAAAAGCAATCTGTTTAGATGTGAGTTTAAGTTTCTCATCATGCAAGATTTCGGACGGCATACAATGAGTTTGAAGTTGGTAGCATCACGAGAGGTCTTGTAAAATGTATATCCCTGTCTGATGTTCAAACCATATAATCTTCAATAGGTATGGGACAAGAAATCAGCGATGATCTTGACTTGCTTCAACTGAGAGGAGCTACTGACATGGCCATAAAGATCGACCCGAGGAATCCTGCACCCAGAGAGGCTTGAATGCTGTGACTAAAGGGTGACATTGTACTTTCCCTGAGTTGTGGAGAAACAATGCGGTTATCGTGGCCAAATCGTGGCAACGGTGACCTTGCTTCATATATAGGCTTGTCGGATCTTTAACCACCAAGCAGATCATCATGATGAAGGTCCATTTTGGTTTTGATATGCCAGATGATAGATCCTGAGAGAAAAACTCTTGAGCATTTAATTGGCTGGGGGAACCACACCAAACAATTTCCCAAGTTGCTGAGGGCTTGACAATACCGTTATGCATTAGCAAGTAAGTGAACACTGTAATACAAGTTTTGTGAAAATTGAGCACATCGGGACTGCTGAGACGTGAGGGATTCAATCCTAAAATTGAATTTGCCATCAGGTAAATGTAACAGATAAAATGGCAAGTACATCTTGAAACGCGTTCTTCTGACAGGAATATACGTCTATCAATCTTCTAATCATATATGTTGGTCTCAAAACAAGTTGGTGAAGCTTCCCAGGATTTGTTCAGATTGATCCGGCCGTCATGCATTGCTATTTCTATTGCAGCACGTACCATAACGATAGACCCCCTCGACTTTCCGCTATTTAGTTGTTTGTCTGATCTCTACGTCATTATCTAATACTTACCACATGGTGTCAATTTATCCAATTTGCTCGACCTCGACGTATGCCCATCGTTTTGGCTTGTACTTGAACTTATTTCAAAGCCATTGAGCACCCACTTCTGTCCACCAACTGTTTGCTACCGCAATGGAGTGTTTGGATATGTTTGATGGTTTGAATGTTGAATGCCAGTTATTTCCCTGATAGTCTTATACTTAGTGATGGTTGTTGACAGTTGCAAGCCAC
>JABAJX010000262.1:0-10860 GCA_018221735.1 Termitomyces sp. K1Aa
GTGGGTTCACAATAAATGACTCTATCTTGCCCAAATGTTGACTCTAGAAATGAGTGCACTCACTTGAATCCATTGTTTGACTAGAACAGTCAAAAGTGCAGTGGATAACAACAAAGCTAAACTTGTGAAGAATAGGCCGTTGATCCATCATCAATGGCAGTATACGTTCGGCTTCCGGGACCCAGGGCCGACGGACGAATCTTATGCTGGTACTATTTCCAGCAGTCCTCAAGAGATGGTTGTTGTCAAAGAGGAGGGAGACCATGATCTGCCCACTATCCGGTTGAAGACCTTACAATGTCTGAGCAACGAACGTTGTAACCACTCCCGAGAAGAGTGAGGCCTGGTTGTACTACCGGTCAGGAGAAGATTGATACAGTATATTCCACAATGTCAACTCACAAAAACTAGGAGACCGTCAATGATGTTTCGAAAACCTTGAATCATGTCATCATCATAGCTCTTCGCTTCGTCGAGGTAAACGTTCCAGACACGTGCATCCTCCTTTACTTCATCTCCCGGCTGGTCGGGAGGGTATTTTTGGGTGTAATTGTAGATATGGCCACCTTCAAACTATTATCAATATTGGCGCTCCCAACGAGTCAAGAGATACCCCTACCGAAGTTAGCAGTGGCTATGTTTGTAGGGCCTGGGTTCGATGTATGTAGAAGGTCTGGCATTCACGGCCCAAGGGTAGGAAAGAATAAAAGCAAGGAGTAATGTGGTAGCAGGTTTACGAGGAACCTTCACAGGAGAGCCTGAGGGACAAACCCGAGTACACAGCTTAAATGGATGTACAGAATTGCCATTCAACACCGCAATCTGTTGTTGATGATCAGTTTGCGGCAGAGTTCTTGTGAACTATAGTATGTCCTTCACAATCAGACCCAGGATCATGAAGTGTGTTTGACGTACATTTCACATTTCATACCTTTTATCTGTGCAAGGATGGCAGGTGGTGGCTGGCAGAGAACAAGATCAGTGCAACTTGGCTCTCTTGCGCGGGGTGACCGAGCTGGCATGATCGCAGTATTTTCTGAATCTGTGTCAGTGACAAGTCAAAGTACTAGCTTCAACAGTCGTCGGAGTCAACAATGCCAAATTGAATTTCTAGTGATGTCATGCATTTAGACCCCGTCAGTTGAACAAAAAGCAAAAGTCTGGTGACCGCATACCTCTCTCCTTAATTTAAACTGTCCCCTTCGGGGTGACATACGAAAAAATTGGAACGATACAGAGAAGATTAGCATGGCCCCTGCACAAGGATGACACGCTTTCCCGGAGTGGTAGACCTACGGGTCTCAATATTTATTTATTTTTGTTGAGCGTAGAGTGAGTACAATCACTATTTTCAAGCAGTCCATACGACTCTGATAGCAAGGTTCCTTCCATGTCAGGTTTCATGCATGAACAGCTCAAAGCATAAGACGATTGCACCAACATTTTCCTGTAAAGTTCCTATGCATACTTATTACTGGGAACAGTATGTATAATCGAATTAGGTGGCTCTATGTAGGGTGCGCAATTTACTCTCAAGAGCCATTGAGTACGTCAAACATGTCACAGTCAGAAGACTAACTTAGATACCGACGACGATCATCAACTGGCAAAGGGGGAAGAAGGCTCAAAAGTCGACTTGCAAACCAGGGATCACTGCACATGGTGGCTGATCCTCATTTTCTGACTCGGAATACGAAGACGGCCTTGGGTTCCCCTCATACCACATCCTTAGCAAACCACGCCGAACAAATGTGATGCACATCTGACTTCGACGTCACGAGCGTTATAAAAAAAATCGAATCGTCGTAATGCCGTCTTCTGAGGCCTGTCATCTCGCCTACTAGCCGTTCCTCTTTCCTCGGAGAATCATTGATTCTTAAGGAAGACAGCACTCATGGGTCCACAGAGCTTGCTTTTACCCTCCAACTCAAAAACATCACATGTGTCAGAAGCTAGGAGCACGGCCCGCTGTACAACACGGCCACCTGACTACTCTGTCATGCACTGCCCATCCTTCTGCCTTTCTCACTGATGTTTAAAATTAACTCGTAGAGCACAAGGTCGTCGGTGTTCTTTTCGGATGATGGATCTTTAAAATGCAAGAAATGGGCGCAATTCCAGCGGTACACAATGCGGACTTTCTCCCTGCTGTCGATATTTGCACCTATCATCTGTTATGCGGTCAGCTTGCCCAAGTTTCCCTCTGTGCCGTTGCCCTTAGCATCGTTCTTTGACAATCAAGCCGCTTCTTCAGATGGCTCTGCTAATTTCGACGGTCTAGGATCCAGCTTTGATAGTCAGTTCTTGCCTCAAGGCCTATGGAATTATGACGGGATCGATGCACGTCGATTGTTTCTCCAACTATACTACAAACTGACACCGAACCTAGTATGAACTTCCTTCAACCTGGGGTACTGAAAACGACAATGTTGTAACAAATGGACAAGTTCTGACTCTTCCGCAACCTTCTTACACTCATGAGATTCATTTTTTGTATGCTGGTGATGGATCGGGTGGTAGGCTCTGTCAATCAGGAATAATATTCGCAACCTTACAACGTTCTTCAGGTGCATTTGTATCCAACTTCGAGCTCAATTTCGCGGATAACTCTTCTCAAAGTATCCAATGTAAAATATCTACCAGCATACTACCTCGTAAATGATACTGAGGCCATTTTATTCAGTATACGCAAGGAACTGGTGGATGTGGCCACTTCTCAACATCGGTGTAATACAGACGTGAGCTCGTCGACTAATGCTCACTTTAAAGTTTAGACTGACATCGATAGAAACTCTTAGGCCTTACCATTTCGAAAACAGCGGGGCTACCAAAAATCTGAACTCCACCCAAATCTATCAATGGTCGACATCCATCTTTTCTGAACAAGCCCTCAAGAGTATAACGCTCCCACATGTTGGCTCTTCGCAACGACTCCACCTATTTGCTATTTCCATCACACCCTCGACCACTCCAAGCAAGCATTCTGGGCCTGCTCTTGCTGTTCGCCAGGCGCGCTTTACAACGCGATGGGAACTCATCAATGGCATTCGTGCCCAGGCGGTAGAAGTGACTCTCGCAAACCTCCTGCCTGCCTTTGCACTGTCGCCAGCAACCTCAGTCCATTCTGAAGTGGTCATCTCGATCGAAGGTGGAGGTGTCAAGACCATCAGGCCTGGCTCTATATACCGGTTGGTTCCCTCAGATCAGGCGAGAGTGGATGTACTTGTCACAGGAAGTACAGCAGGAGGACATGCGACTGTTCGACTTCGAGATACTCGTGGCAAGGACCTGGGATCGTCTGAGGGTTGGGAAACCGCCCCGTTGATTGAGACGTGGACACCGGATGCTGATGTTCTCAGTATGCACGAAACACCTACCTGGGTAGGTTATCAGAATCAAGGGCATAGATATGGACCTTTCTGACATGGATCTTATAGTGGAATGGTGCCAAGTTTGGCATTTTGTAAGGTTTCTGTCGTTTCGAGATTTTTTCTGCTAATCACATTGGCAGCATACATTGGGGTGTTTATAGTTACCCTGCTTGGGTAAGTCAATTTCCTCGATGATCGCTATTCCTCTAAGTTACTTTCAGGGACCACCGACGTCTTATGCAGAGTGGTATGAGTAAGCGACGATTCCTAGTCAACCTACAGTACCAACGGGTGCTGACTATCTTTGAAGTTGGGATCTCCATCAAATTGGCAGTCAAACTTATGATCACCACCTCGAAACGTTCGGACCTGTGCGTATTAAAATAAATATTCTTTCATAACTGCTGATTGTCCTTTAGAATGTCATATATGATGATTTCATTCCAAACTTTACTGGCTCCAAATTCAACGCGAGCGCATGGGTTGATCTCTTTGACAACGCTGGAGCACAGTACTTCGTACTTGTTACGGTAAGTTGCTTTGTCTACGTCGTCAAAGGTCTGGTGGCTGAGTTGAGATGAATAGAAACATCACGACGGATTTGCTCTTTTCGACACGGGAAACACAACGCATCGAAGCAGTGTCCATCTGGGCCCAAAGCGTGACTTTTTGTCGGAACTCTTCACGACAGCAAAGAATGAGAAACCACATCTTCACCGCGGAACATATTATTCTCTCCCAGAATGGTACGAGCATTTTGTAAACCACAGTAGCCGCCTCTCACGCTCACTCAAGGTTCAATCCTGATTTTGGTCCATACGGCTTTTCGTCGTGGCCAGGTCACCTAGCGCACAACGCATTTAACAACTCAGAACTGGAACCGTATACTGGTAGACTGCCTATCAAGGACTATCTTGATGACCTGCAGCTCCCTCATATGCTTGATCTTGCCATGAATTATGAGACAGAGATTATGTGGTGTGACATCGGAGGCCCGAACAGAACTCTGGATTTCGCCGCTCAATTTTACAATGACGCGTGGGCGAAGGGACGTCAAGTTACTATAAACAACAGTATGCGCTGCAAACGCTATTTTGTCGAGGTATCCTGATCGTTGAGACCAATAGGATGTGCGGCAGTACCCGACTTCGACACGCCCGAGTACACCACATTTGGCTCTACACAGACAGGAAGTTGGGAATCGAACGAGGGGATGGATCCATTGAGTTACGGTTATAACTCAGCCACTCTACCAAGCCAATACAAGAATGCATCGTCTATTGTGCAAACATTGGTCGATATCGTGTCGAAAAATGGCAACTAGTAAGCCCGCCATCTTGATTTCTTGGATGACATTGCTAAGACACGCGCTTGGAGCCTCCTTGACGTCGGGCCCACGGCGGAGGGAGAGATCATTGCTCCTGAGATGAATAACCTCCTCGATGCCGGTACATGGCTGAAGTATTCTGGAGACTGCATCTATAATACAGTAGGAG
This sequence comes from Termitomyces sp. K1Aa, assembly GCA_018221735.1. NCBI lineage: Eukaryota > Fungi > Basidiomycota > Agaricomycetes > Agaricales > Lyophyllaceae > Termitomyces > Termitomyces sp. K1Aa. Next base: position 4,868 of record JABAJX010000262.1, read on the forward strand.
GCAGATTCCGTCCTCCCAGCACAAGACTGAATTAACCACTTTTGATGCCTAGACTTATTGGTTCTCGAGCTCGCAAGAAATCACCTCAGGACAGTCCATTCGTTTTACGACGACACCCAAGACTTTCTGCTTCGTGGCTTTTAATCAGCCATCCAGCGGGACATTGACGATTCAAAAGCGATTGCCCATCTTGCCTGGGGACACCATCAGATTGTTTGGTCCCAAGAGCGCAGGGACAGTACTTCCTTGGGCGGTCGACAACAGCGGCAGGCTGAATGTCAACGTATCAGACTATGTAGTTTCTGAGGGGCAGTTTGCATGGGCGTTCCAGATCTCGTATTCGACTGATTGATGTCAAAATACACACCTACCGATCTTTTGAACCTTTCTGAGATGTTGTTTCGATGTGTGAATCGTGAACTCGTAGTAATTTAGCGCGCCAAAAATTCAGATGATATATATATGTCCTAATTCCTACCTCGTGATCGTACAAATCCACCGCAAGACATATAAATTGAAACTTATGCTCCAACTCCAATGCTCTTGAGATATCCAAGTCTGTGTGGATTGATGTCGGTATCCACGCTCCGATTATAGGGGATCCACTTGGGCTCATCCTGAGGCAATGGTCACGTTGTGAACGAGTGTAATCTAAAATTCTCGATTGCGTTACCTTGAAGAGACGAAGAGCCTTGACATTGTTTGCCATATCCAGGGTAAAACGATGGTAAATTCCCTCAGGAATGACGAGAAGATCGCCTGGATGAACGGCAATGCGAACCCATGCATCAGAGGGGGTTTCTGTATATCCATGAACCCATCAACTGATGTAACCGATAGATATCGAATTAACATACCACGGACATCGAAGAAGCCACTGCCAGAAAGAACGTAACGGATCTCTTCATCTTCGTGCATATGCCTTCAAAAGCAATCAGGAACTGATCGCGTAGGAGAAAGGGTCAAAACCGTACTCTTCGAAGAATCCTTTCATCTTCGTCTCGTAAAGCTGTTCACAAATTCAATATCAGCTCAAGAATAGACATGTACACACATACATCTCCAAGCCCCTCCTTCGACACATTGATCATGTCGCGGTTCCTGTATCCCTCTTGCGCAGCAATCCTATCAATCTCTACCTCGTAGCCTTCCACAGGGATCGTCCAGGACTTTACACCCAGCGATTTGAGCTTCTCAATTGATACGGGCCGTGATGGAGCGTAATCATGCGGCAAACGTTGATCGCCTTCAAGATTATCATAGTAGTATGCACGCATTGTGGTGGTATCAGTGAGAGATGGCGGATGAGAATAAGTTAACCACAGCGGCAGTAGTTTGTGAAACCAGAAAGGAAGTTGTTGCCGAGATGGCGCAAATCTTGCCTGACTAATCCGGACAGCTCCGGCCCGGCCTTGTCGACAAAATTGGTCTTGTCGTTCTCAAGCGTTCTCTTCCCAGAACCTGGCGCACTAGAATAGAGGCGATGGGCGGCGACCTTCTTCCGTAATCTTACCACGATATCTCGAGACACGGCTAGTCTCTCAGCTCCTTCAAGTTGATGGGGGATTCTCAATACTTCGAACGAACTTGAAGACATGGTGTGCTTGTTAACTGCACATCCGACATTTCGAATTTTATCGGCAATTCTGATCTTGAAAGAGCCCTCGGACCTCCAATAAGCAAAGTAGGCCTTGTTTGGATGCCATTCATTGGATATCTCAACAGAACGACTGGAACTCCGTTTACCTTGGGTTGGCCAGTTTGATTAAAATCGACAGACTCATCACACAGTGGACATGACAGCTTAACCGTCCAGCGCGTGACATTTTGACTACATACAAGCTACGATATCTTCTGGTATGTGATATGTGTGTCAAGTCCTCATCTCTGCTGTTGTCAATTTGATATTATTATCCACTCTGTCGAGCCCCGATCCCCTTCAATACCTCGTCATTCTATTTCAATGGCAATCCATATCCACGTCGACCATTCATGATTACGGTGCTAATTCCAGGTTATCTTTGGATCAGGCTATCATTGAACGATTGATATCTTGTTTATCGGCGGCGAAAGTTCCCGTTCGCTTTGCTCTTTCTTTGTTCCGACGCAGAGCTTTTGTTCAGTACCTGTGACTAAGGTTTTGTGGAGCCGGAACAGGTATGGGTCTTCCACTCAAAGAACCAACTTGCATAATTAGTATTCAAAGTACAATATTCTGCTACTTATCCTCTTGCTGAATTCTACCAGATTTGCCTTCCTTGAGACTGAGATTGCCTACACTCCCACGGATATCTCTCCCTCAAGCTTCCAGATCTCCATTACGTCATCTATCACTTCTTTCGTCACCTCTCTCCAGTAGCGCAACCTCGTCCTCATCTACGACACTGTTAATGTCGCTGATAGGATAGAAGTGAGCTTGTCGAGAGCATCACGGATCTAACGTCGGTGAGCAAGCCATGGGAGGGGATAAACGCACGACTTGGAGAGTATCTTATACAGAAAATCCCGCGTTGTACGCACTATTCCCGTCGTAGGAGTAGATGGTAGGCTGGGACATGACCCACTCATTCTCTATGTACGTGGAGCTTTTTGTGCAGTTATATGCTGTTAGATAATTATCATTGTGATCTGTCCTACTCGACCGACTTTCAGATATCTTCAAACCTTGTTATTCTAATCCCCACAAACATTTCCCCTCAGGCTCCCAGATCTCTATCACTTCATCCATCACTTCTTTCGTCACATCTGTCCAATATTCAACCGCAACCCCTTCCTCATCTACGTTGTGAATGTCGCTGACATCAAATCGATGGCCAGCCCAGACTCCTCGATCGACTCGCAGCGGACCTTGATACATACAACTCATACCTGATTCGGAGGTCCAAGTCGTTCGTATGTACAGGATATGTTCAAATGGCATGCCCTTGAGCCATGGTTTGTCCGCGGGTGGCGAGTCTCGCATCTTCCCAATACAATTTCCTCGAACGTATTCCTGGGTTGTTAAATTACGAAGGACAAAATATCCATCAAAGAAGTCTTTGAGATCCACGTTTGGGATAGAAATGAGCTTGTCGAAAGCAATGTTCACGTAGCGCCGGTGAGCAAACCACGAGTCACCATAAACACCATACCCATAGCGTAAATCAAGTAGAAAATCCCGGTTTGTGCGCAGTGTGCTCGTTACAGTAGTAGATGTTAGGCTGGGACTTGGGGCTTGTATAGTGGGCAACGCATCCCACAAGTCGGCAAGTTGCCCCAAACAGAATTCCTTACTTCGACAGACGAGGTTGAACAATTTGAAATATTGGCCCATTTGTATGCGAATTCGTAAGATGATGTTGATGTTCTATATCATAAACTCCTAATTCTTCGCTGGATAGGTAGAATTGAGGTGACTAGCAAGTTGGCTTCCAGTGCGACAAAGGCTCGAAGATTCTGTTCTCTGAAGCTGAAGGACTGCAATTAATTTGAATGGATAAAACGTATCAAGATAGGCGCATATTATGACTGGAGGTTTCAAGAGACAAAGGCGCTTAAGCACTGCTTGTCAACCCTGAAGCTTGAAGGCCTGACGCGTGACGCAATTTATTTTTTGTAACCATGTGACCTTCGCATATTGCCGGCATTGAACATGAGCACCGTGTTCGACCCTCATACATCTGCCAGTTAAAGTTGTTATTCCCACCGATATTACCCCTCAGCCTCCCAGATCTCCATTACTTCATCTATCACTTCTTTCGTCACATCCCTCCAATCTTCAATTGCAACCCCGTCCTTATCTACGACATTCACGATGTTGATGACATCAAATCGATGGCCAGCCCAGATTCCTCGGTGGATTTGTAGTGGACCTTGATACATACAACTCAAACTTGAATCGGAGGACCAGATTGTCCGTATGTACAGGACATGTTCGAATGTCATGCGCTTGAGCCATGGTTTGGCTGCCGGTGGCGAATCTCGTATCTCCCCGATAACATTTCCTCGAACGTATTCCTTGGTTGTTAGATTACGAAGGACGAGATATCCATCAAAGAAGTCTTTGAGATCCACGTTTGGGATAGAAATGAGCTTGTTGAAAGCATCACGGATGTTCATGTAACGCCGGTGAGCAAACCACGAGTCGCCAAAAACACCATGCCCATAGCGTAAATCGAATAGAGGATCCCGTTTTGTGCGCCGTGTGCTCGTCATAGTAGTAGATGTTAGAATGGGACGTGGGGCTTGTATAGTGGGCAACGCATCCCACAGAGAGTAAGAGTCTCCGAATTCGTCAAAGACTTTAATAATGCGCTCCATTTCAGGATCTGTTAGCATTCCCCTAGGTAAATCTTCCAGTGATGCGTAATCGCCCATGCAAATGAGCCGATCACCACTCCACGAGACAACGAAGATATCCTCTACCAACTTTTCGAGATGGTGCCGTCCAATCTCCCAAAAGCGCTGGCAAGACGTCATCAAACTGAGAAGATCTGAGAGATCATTGAGGTCGCTGAGAATCATATCAATGATCTCATTTGCAACCTTCGATAGATTTTCTCGGGACCTAGTGGAGGCATTCAACAAGAAGGAAAAGAACTCACATCAAAATATACTTACTCTTGTGGAAACACATAACCCTCTGCTTTATTCAAAGGTAGGACCTCAACCCGTTTTTCACCTTCATTTGGACGCCATAACGCTTGAAGGAGTTCTTCTCCCATACGACTGTAGAAGAAGAACTCTCCGAACTTGCCCCTAACAGAATTCCTTACTTCAACAGAGTTATCGAGTTTGAATAATTTGAAATATTGGCCCATTTTTATGCGAATTCGTAAGATGATGTGGGTGTTCTATAAAACTCCTAATCTCCTTCTTTGCATAGATAGAATCGAGGTGAGCAAGTTAACGTACAGTGAGACAAAGTGGGACGCGTCTACGGGTCCGCGTCACGGTTACAATTGTCCTTCGACTCGGGGATTAAGTATATTTGAGCTTTATGTAGTTGTTCAACCGGTGATTCAGACGCGTGACATTGACACTGATGCTTTTGTTTTCGCAATCATGTGACCTTCGCACATTGCCGATGAAATCTTAGATTAAAATCGGGGCGACTCTGTAGTTCAACACGACTATGTTTTGAACATGAGCACCGTGTTCGACCCTTGTAAATCTGTCGCGCGCATGGAGGTCGACGGACAAGAAGGCGAATCGGTACCTACCGAATTCTTCTGACGAAAACGTTCTCAATATCTCAAAAAATCGGCTATCCCTGAGTGGAAACCTTGGGCTCGAAACGTGGAACAGATGCGAGGATGAATCGGCCGTTTCTGTGAGTGGATTATGACAGTTCTCATCCTTCAACATCATTATACAGGGCATGTTTATGGATGGATGCAACCCGTGCTGACTACTGAAGCTGAAAGCAGTACGTTTACTATTGCACATTTACAGAAATACCTGTTTGCAAAATTTCGTCTCCTGGATGTTCTGGCTCTCCTAGGAATCATATATATAACATGGAAGTGTGTGACCCTCAGGAAACTCGAAAGGGTCTACAGTCTTGCCTTTCTTGGTAAAAATGAACTGGAAGGTGCTGTCCTTTTCAAGAACTGTTGGAGAAGCAGTGGAATATCTTTGTCAAACATTCGAGTTGCGTAGTGTGTACCGTTGAAAAATCTCCGCATTTCTAGAACTGTGTTGTTCTCCAATCTTCTTCCTTGTTCGATAGGGTAAGTTGATAGATGCAGCTCGTAGTGATGGAACTCTCGTCATGATTGAAGCTATTCATTGTACTCGCTCCTCGGATGAAATCCCTGTCGGAAAACCTCTGTCATCGCTCTAACTAGTCACCAAAGGCAACGAGCTAGCAATTCATATACAAAGCATACGGATGTGATCTTCTGTTTTCGAGGAAATTCGGACAAAGGAATGACGAGAATGTTGGTCCTCCCTGATTATTGAGAGGTCATTAGGAATGATTAAATCAAGAGGGGTGGGTGGCGTTACGCGAA
>JABAJX010000263.1:0-10807 GCA_018221735.1 Termitomyces sp. K1Aa
TTCATCCACGTGGTTCTTCTGTTGTGAATTGTGGTTACAACCCCGGACCGCGTCAATCGCTATGTACGTATCCTGTCAGTGTCATGACAGATTCTGTCGTATCAAGTTTTCAAGTTTCAGTACATATATGTCATGACGTTCAATCGTCTTTAACAAGTATCTTCCTACTAGTAGATATCACGGCGTTGCACGTACCTTTGGATTCATCGGTTAAGTGACCTAAACATAAGTATTCATTTTCAATAGCGCGCCTCTGAAATTGGTTCAAATGACAGGAGTCTGTCTAGTCAGTCGCCTGCACGCACTGAGTTGCAACTTACCAACCAGAGATGGATAACAGGCGTCGCTTGCCCAAGCTTGGCCATTTCTGTATGTATCAAATACAATAAGTACATATGTACTTAAGCTTCCTGATAACTCCTGGCATCAAGATTAAGGACATATCGTGCTGACCACCAAAACGACTGGTGCCGCCTGGGCGCCTTTCGGCGCTGATGGCGTTCAGTAACTCTTATACAATTTTGTGACCATACTAACTAATCCTTGTCCTCCGCATGTACAGGTTTGTACCTGCCACGGGCGAGATATACGGTTAATGTGGTAGTATACGCAGCTCCATCCATGACGAAAAGATCAAGCAGTGTCATGCGCAAGTTGCGTACACTCAAAAAATTGAATACCTCTGTACATAAGCCTTTGTCCACAATTTTTCACGGCGTATCCATGACTTGTATCTATATATTATCTTCAGCATTCAGTGCTATCGAGTCAGTGTCAACAGGAACTCAGGTCATGATCTTGTCAGAGTTAGCTGTGCCTGGCTGGATGATGACCAATGTCGTTGATAGCTTTTAATGTACGTAAACCGATCGTCAAATAATGTACGTATGTATAAACCAGTGATTAATGTCCAATTACTTGTTGAATTCAAGTTGGAAATCAAGTGAAAATGAACTGAGTATAGGACGATATATGACCGACATACTGGGTGATAATCAACCTATAACCAACCTACAATATTACTATTGCGCACTGGTTGAAATTTTCTGTACAAGGTTGATGATCGACCTACGGAATCACCCTAAATGTGTAGGCAAAAGTCAACCAGCCCTCGATGTTAATCAACCAGGACCGTGGTGATTTTTGGCCATAAGCCAGGTTGATTCTCCTGGTTGATTTTCAACCCGAGGGACAACCATAGCGCGAATGAACCTTTTCACGATATCTGATACTCCTCGCCGAGCCTATGTTGGTGCCCCAGTTTTTTACTTTATTAATATCTACCCTTAGTAAGTGACACAGTGTCCGTGTGACATGCTCACGCGCGTGCGCCTCAGTTCGCTCACTAACCTTGCCTTTCTGGTGTTGAACCGATGATCTCCTTGTCCATCAGTGCTTCTCGACTGCGGTTGCTCATCTATTCACCTCAAGTTCACTGCGGTGAACGTACGATCGGAATGCACTGGATGTGATTCACAAAGTTCTCTTCATGACATTGTACTTAGGCTCTCACAAAGGGGTCGTTCATCAGAGTCAGTACTTACTTAGCACTGCCAACAGTCCATCTGACAGGGCAGATTCCATGTCACGAAGAACCACAAGAATCAATTATCAATGCATCTGACATTTGTCACACAAGAACCCACATTAAGATCTAGATAGACGCGTCTTGTATATCCGGCATATATATAAAGACATCAACAATTGGATGGCTCTTGCCCATCATCTGCACACCAACCGTCATGTCTGACACTGAAGAGGTCACCAAGTCTGGTAGAACGCTGGTCGTTTGCTTTGATGGGACCTCTGACGAATATAACGGCGTTGTTGGTGTCGCTCTTCCGATCTGGAATTTACTTTCCGTTTGCTGATATCACACTCGCAGGAGACAAACGTAATTAAATTCTTCTCGCTTCTGAAGAAAGACGACTTTAATGAGCAGCCTTGCTACTATCAAGTCTGTCTCTGTCCCTCTCGCTAAAGCTCGTCTTCTGATAGATGTACATACAGCCTGGTATTGGGACATGGTTCAATCCTGGCGTTGTGTCGCCCTTTTTCCGGTGGGGCGCGAAAATTCTTGACGCAGCGTTTGCATGGTACCTCTGTGCGCTCTTTGTTTAATTTCCTTTCACCGATTGCTAGGGGCGCGCAGGTACCTCGATGAGCACGTCATAGAGGGATACAAGTTTCTGATGAATAACTATCGAGTCGGAGACAAAATCTGTATCTTCGGTGGGTCCTCTTCACTGAGGGGTTCTGATTGTGAAAGTCAAACGAAGTAATACAATTGGCAGGTTTTTCTCGGGGGTCATATACTGCGCGGTACGAAATTTCCCTTTTGCGAGATGATATGTCGTGGCTAATGATTTTAAATCAAACTAAGAGCCCTTGCAGGGTTTCTTCACAAGGTTAGCATCCTTCTGTACATTTCACTGGCAAATGTAGATAGTTGTTATTCTCTTTGTATAGATCGGTCTTCTTCCGAGAGACAACGAACAACAAATCCCGTTCGGATACAAACTATACAAGCGTGGGGACAAGGTCGGCCTCGATCTTTGCGCTGGCTTCAAGCAGACCTTTTGCCAAGATGTCAAAGTCGAATTCGTCGGCGTCTGGTAAGGATTACAAGCAGTTCCAGCATGTGGTACGGGAGTATGCTAACCTTATGACAGGGACACAGTGTCTAGTGTGGGTGTAATCGCGGGACGTACCCTCCCCTTCACGAACTCGAACAAGGCCATTAAAACCTTCCGACATGCTCTCTCTCTGGATGAAGTAAGTGCAACGTCACTTCATCCGACTAAAAATTGATTTTTCTGACCTGAATCCAGCGGCGTGCAAAATTTAGACCAAACTATTACCACCGTCCTCCACTCAAAGCCAAAGGTTCAGCAAAGCACGGTTTCGCTGAAAACAGCCCTAATCTCGAAAGCTTCAAGTCCACCAACGGTCTTGTGCAGACACTCAAGCGCGGTAGTGGTCGTTTCAAAAAGTTTTGCAAGCGGCACATTGAGATGATGTTCGTTGACTGTCAGACCGAGGACGAAGGTATTCCGGACACCGATGTTCTTGAGGTGTGGTTCAGTGGATGCCATAGTGGTAAGCGCTCAATCTCTTTTTGTACGAGGGCGAAACTTGAACACTGACTACATTGCACCGCCAGATGTTGGAGGAGGCACTGTACCGGATACAGAGTTGCACAGCCTGGCCAATGTAAGCCTGCGATGGATGGTCCGTGAGGTCCAACGCGCGCAGTGTGGGATTCTATTCGACGAAACAGCTCTGGATCGCCTTGGAATCCCTCGTATAGTTTTCGAAGCTGCAAGTGAAACCAAAATTGAGGTAGCAACAGTGTCTCAGCGAGAAGCTGATCGCGAAGATGCGCTTGACGCCATCGATGCGCTTCAGCCGATATATGATCAACTTAAAGTTGGGAACAAGCTGTGGTGGATATTGGAGATTATACCTTTGAACTATACGTGGCAGGATCAGGACGGGGAGTGGCATAGCAAGTTGAGGTGCGTGGTATTCTGTTCATCGAGATATTCGTGGCTGAGTGTGGCGGCGATCGTAGCATTAATTTCGGAAGGGGGCGCAAGATTGTAGATAAGAACCCTAACTTCCACGAGACGGTAAAGTTGAGAATGAATGACGTAAACTCGAACTACAAACCTAACGCGAGGTGGGCCAAGGGGAATGAAATCTATGTTCACTGACCTTCATGTTCGGCACCGTTACCTCTCGATGACGACAACGATTATGAATAACGACTCGGAGTTTGGCTGGATACGACTTATGCTTTTTCCCGACGATAAACAAAGACAATAATGAAGACTGCATGATAACGATGCGATTCTACACTGTAATGAGCACCATAATATAGATGTACCGATAAATGACAACAATCCGGATTTACGTTACGACTAAAATAGTTGGGCCCGTGATAAACCACGCCACCAGGTGATTCGAAGAGAATGAAGGTATTTCATCAAACGAACCATCTTATTAATCTAGTAAACGTGTACACCGGGAACGAAGACTGAATTTGTTCAAGATGTGATACTCCCTGCTGGCATCGGAAATCTCAAGAGTATAGCAACTTGACGAAGCATAATAGTGGTATGACGCCGCTCAGTTTTCCCCTCGCCTAGATTCTAATTGAAGAAGGACAAAAAGGAGTTTTCCGGTACGGGGAATCGAACCCCGAGCTGCCGCGACCATCAATAGCTGATGAAAGGCGGCAATGTTAGCCGTTACACCATACCGGATTTATTTATAAGATATGTTTGATAATATTGTATGTACGTCGTCAGTGAGGTAACTGACAGTAAATTTCGTAATATCGGGCTGGGCAATGATGAGAGAAGTTCTTATAATGTACATCGAATACTAATCGAGAATATTCTAAGACTCAAGATTACCTAGATTTATCCTACAATCCACCGTCATGGAAAGGCGGCAACTACGCCTCTGAATCAAGCAGAGTATGAAAGAGAATGGAATGCAAGTGTACTCGAATGGAAGTCGTTTGTAAGTCGTAGGAGAGGTCGCACTTGATTTCTTACATTGAGTCAGTTGAAAGCATGCCGTGACTAAACGATTAGAAAAACAGTACGAACGACGAAAACAAAGATGGATTAATCCAGGACGACGTTACGCCGGCGTAAGACATCCAACAAAATGCTCAGGCAACTGCCTCTGTACATCGCTCAGGCTCTGCTTCAAACTCTGCAGAGCTGCCAGTCTGCACGCCTCTGTAACACCTTCGCAAAACTCCCCGTCGCCACTAAGGCGATCACTCATCTCCGTCACCAATCCCAATACATCCGCTGATAGAAGGGCAAGCACCTTCCGCGAACCTGCCGCCGCTTCCCACCGCTCGTTCCAGACGAGTGTGCACGCCTTGTGTGCGTCAGCGGAACAAGATTCTGCACACTCCATCTTCGGCGCGCGTCGTTTGAAACGCTCACTAAAGTTTACGAGCGATAGATGGCCTGAGAGTAATCTTATGATCTGTTTCGAGCTAAGCTTTGGGTCAGCTAGGATCTGTAGGGGTCGGTCTGCTGTGGGCGGCGGGGCCTGCTCAATCGCCTCAAGAAGGTGGGTATAATATGCCACGCCAGCAAGTTTCTTGAGTCTATGTTCGTCAGCAGCGAGTATCGCAGGTACAGCGGGGCTGTCTTTCCGGCGGATACGGTCACACCATTTCGACACTGCAGCTTCGAGTAGGTCTGCAGCTTTGTATTGCATAGCAATCTCGATTACACGCGTGAGGACGGCGGAAGAGCAGGAATCGGCGAGAGAGGAATTGGCTGAGAAGGCGCGGTGGATTGAGTCAATTGTCCAGCCATGTAGACGATCGAATTCGAAGTTCTTTGTGACTGTGGCGAGGGAGAGGAGGCGTTCTAAGTCTTCGAGGGCTCTTGGTTGGCCTTCGGCATCATCTTCACTGTGAAAGGGTAGTGTGAAAGTTGAATTTGTTTTCGTAGTGGCCAACAACTCAAGTACTCACGTCGCGTACCGTGCCCACATCAACGCACGGAATTCTGTCACCGATGTCCCAAAAAGCTCAAGTGGATCTTGGCTAGTCGTCGGCTCAGCACGACCCGCTATCCTTCTCTCCATCAACTTGGACATGAACAGTATATGGCGATGAACCTGGGACAGCACATGCTTATTTTGTCTCACCATAGAGCATGAACAGAACTCCCTTACCTTGAACAAGATCTTCTCCACGCGAATGAAACAATCTGCCCCTGGGTCATCCTTGAAGTAATACTTGGGATCATGTATAAGTATCTGGGTTCCGTCGTAGTTTGATCTTAACGCAGTCCGAGGTTGAGACGTGACTTTCCGCTCGAGCGCCTCTGGCATTGTCTCGTCCTGCGTCCTCTGGCGTTTACGTGAACGAGAGAAATCAGCATCATCGCTTGAGTCACAGATAGTGGAGTCGTCGACAATGATGAATCTGCCGGTTTTGTTGGGCATGATGGGTATCTCTGAATATGGTATAATGTGCTTGAAATTCAAGAACAGCTGTACGGCCGAGGCCAGTCAGTAGCCTTCAAGTAGTGTTTGTCGAGTAGGCAGAAGGAAATATAGATATTAAAGAGGTAAAGGACCACCATTGTTACAATTGCGTAACAAAGACAAAAGCAAAACAAGGCTGACTCAAACAATTGAAGATAGTTCTCATGGAAATCTGTTTCTACGTGACTCCAAAGCAAAGCTATGTACTATAGCGCTCAGGCCAGGCACAAGAGTGCTGTGCGTCAACTTGGGGTACTATTTGCGGCATCATGTAGATATGTACCAGACAACTATAGGCCCCTGCTGTGAAGAGAGAGGCGCGAATTGTGGACTGTGAATACAAACGTGCCATTGCCAGCAAAGATAAATTATCTTATTCGCAATATGAGTAGTAATATAAGACCTCGTCAGTGCGTAAAGATTGTCCTGAATTTCAAAGCACCAGGAATAAAAAACTTGTCAAGACAAGTATAGACCACGCGTTTGTTGGTGGACGACCAAGTCCGCCTCTGTTGAGAGGAGGGATGAACTGGTAGATCATATGAGATAGGTATGAAACACTTACGATGTCTTGGGTTTTTCAGTGATATTGACGGTCAATACGGCGACGAGACCATCTACGGCATTTATTCCTTCGGCACTGACAGTGATGTTGTGGTTGATCCCGTCGCTAGTGTTCGAGAGTAGTCCCGAAACATAGAGGACATCGCTTTGGTATGTATAGCCATTGGCGGTGGTTGAGCCACTATAAGTGGTTGCGTTGGTCAGGGTTGATGTGAGTATTGGGGATTGAGTTATGTTTCCTATGAGCCAATCCCTGAGAGGCACAACATTAACATACTGCGGGGAAATAGTAAGATAGCCAGAGGAAACGGACCGAGCAAGGTTGTATCCATCGAGAACGATGTCGTGTCCCTCTTGAATGATTTGAATTGGAAAGTTCTGAAGGACATCGTAACATGACTTACTGGAAAGTGGTAACTCGTACGAGACAGCCATAAAGATCGCTCCACTGGAAATATTAAGACACAGCAACAAGACAAGTAAAGTATTATAACATACCTATTCTTATCCGGTCCGTTCTGTATCCAATAACGGAAATGGTTGCCTCCCTGTATCGTCTCTTTACAAGTTCCTAACGACGGGTCGCCATAATTCCATCTGAGAACGGCTGATTCGTTTTCTGAGGTGACTACATCAGCAGGACAGCAGCCTTCGTGATAGATCTAAGACGCACTATACCCATTCCCGTCCCCAAGGTTCACCGCTTGATGAGTCGGCTCTTTCTGCCCAAGGCATTCGCCTGAAAACCCAAGAGATCTAGAAATAACCCAATCAGCACACGATGGCAAGTCATGCGTCCCTGGCAAGTACGCACTCAAAATAGTTCCTCAGACCGCCGTTCTCCTCAGAGTCCACGAGGACAGCGGGGTCGGAATTGCCTGATATTATGGTGTTCAATGGCTCGCCTTGCCCCATCGGAAACGTGATGGGTATTTGCTGTGTGCACAGACATGTTCAAGCATTCCCGCGTACACCTGTCGTGGTAGATACGCACCGTTAGAAAGCTCCCTCCACTGTCAAGGGGGTTATAGAAGCCTTGTGCAGGGACCTTTCGTGAGATTGAAGAACTCGCGCGTCGAAGAAGGCTGTGTCTGCTACCATAATCGAAGCCAAGGGCTGGTAACGAGAGACTCAGAAGACAGAGAAATGTCGTAACGGCCATCCAGAGTCTTAGTGAACGCTGTGGACAGTCAAGAAAGAAAGGGAGACAGCAGACTTTGAGCTCAGCGCTCAAGCTCAAGTCGTGGTACTTATGTAGGCAGGTCTAAATCTCTTGATACCGGCCATGGCCATATTTCGGGGGAGATACTATGTATGACTGTTTACTACATCCAGATGAGCCGTCCATAATATTAGGTCAGCGACGAACAAGTGATGAACATATTTGATGAATTCAACTGCTCGATTATACATAGTAGATAGACTGATATCGCCGTAAATACTTGATCACCAAGGACCAACTGATTTGAAAACGAAGATAACAATCAAGGATTCCAGACAACCGAGGCGACCGCGAGAATGCATAGAGACATAGCCCCGCATGGCACTGGCAATTAGTATTATCACCCAGGTTGACAATTCAAGGTTGAAGGCGGTCCAGAGCAGGATTAAAATCGGGCATCGCGTTAGAGTTAAAAAGTAAGGGTATGAAAACATCAGTCAGCTATGTCTAGATCTCCATAGGGCTTGGCCTTGAAGTACGAATCGTCAAAGTGGTGTACGCGCACAAACCCGTCTTCTCCGCCTGATGCATAGCAGTTTCCTGCAGGGTGGACAGCGATTCTAATGATGGTGTTAACAGGAGTACTCTGGACAGTGAGAGAGGGAAAGACTGACGTGTTGATCGGCCCAAAGTGACCCTTCACGCGGCCCACCTCTTCCTCGAAGATTTTGTGCCAGAAGCGAGTCTCGAACTTGCCTTGGCGTAAAGACGTGGTCGTCACGCTCATAGCCTCTTGTCCACCACCCAAGAGAACCTAAAAGACCCAAATCAGGATCTGTCTCGCCTCCTCACCAGATATTCCTAGGAGACTTACATAGGGCCGTCCAGGCGTGAAAGACGCACTATTGAGAGGGGTTTCGGTTGTGTACGTCTTCATGACCATGAGTGTTTTTGTATCATGTATCCGAGCAGACTTGTCCTTGCTGCTAGTGATGCAGTACGTGCCATCCTTGCTCAATTGAAGATCAGTAACCGTATCGCTATGCGCTCTCTCGTTATTGTCGACCTCTTCGCCAGTCTTGACATTGAAAAGCGCAACCTTTCCAGATTCGTGTCCAGTGATGACGATATTATTCACCGGGGTGAACGCGCACACAGTCGCTTTTGAGCCGATGGGATTGAAAATGTACAACGGCTCCTTCGACTCTGAGGTACCAAGATAGCAAGGAGTCAGACGAAAACCAGGACAAAAAAGTATTAGACGTACGGTTTGTCCCATCACCTGCCCGGTTTATATTGAAAACTCGTATCGTGCACTGGTATCCCATGCGTTGCTCCGTGATGCACACCACTTGGCTATCGTCCTCTCTAAAAGCCACCCTCTTCACTGCGGTCGGAAACTCCCAGGTGTAGAGACATTTGCCCGTTTGAACTGCCCAAAGTCGCATGGTATTGTCAGCTGACCCTGATACCATGAATCTTGACTCTGCTTGGGGCCTAGTTCAGACTACAAGTATAACGGAGACGCCGAAGAGAAACTCACAATCAGTATCTACTGTCCACACAGTTCCATTGTTTCCCTCATATGTCCCCAGCCGCTCACCGTTGTGAGAATACCAGACGTTGATAACATGATCTTTCGAGCAGGAGAACAGTAGGTCGCCTTCTGTGTTGAACTTGATCTGGGTCAAGGACCGTTCGTGGCCTATGAGCGGTTAAGCAACAAATGTTTGGTATGTTCTCGATGAAGTTACCTTGGAGTAGGATGGGCCGCTAGAACCATACGATTAGAAAAGTTTTTGTTGAGCAGCAAAAGGAACTTGCCATTTTTTCGGGAGGGGTGGTTGAGAGAGGGGATAGAGTTTTTGTAAGCACGTGACGTTTCCCGATTTATCGAACATCATCCCCAGTCAGAAGTCCATGTATAAGCAAACTTTTTCTGTATTTACCGTACATTACCAATATTATGACACATTACAGACATTCAATTTATCCTTGACCACTCGACTTTTGCATCTGAATTCAATGTCTTTTGCCAGTCATTTGTTTACTTGACCAATACTTTTCGAATGAAGATTGTCACACCCTTGTTTGTCGGATCAGACTCATCACATAAACTCTGCAACTTTGAATTTGCCCACGCTGCACGCACATGCAGGCACGCACGCACACATACACGCACGCACACATACATGCACGCTCACACGCACACACGCACACACGCACACTCACCATTGCCTACCAATGCTCTCATCCAGAAACACCTCTACTCGTCAGCAACGCTCTTGACGCCAAACAGAGCTCCAACAAGAACAGAATAAGTCTTTGGACAACTTCCTGAATCAAAATGTACCTGATTCTTCTGAGATCGCTGGCCATTGTTGTCAGAGATCTGATGGTGATTTAGAAGGGGATGCAAGACGTGTACAGCAAAGACTAGATGAAGATATGGAGCACAGTGTTGGTATTCCATTAGGGATCTCCTTTTCTTTGCTTCTAAGTCTATATATTTGCAGGATTCTACTCGACAGATTGATTTGAGTTCTGACTCGGATGTACAAGACACTATGGACCAATCTACTACTGAGCCACTTGAAATCGAGCATCCTGAGCCAGCTGAGAGACCAATACCCCAACAATCTGAGCCTCCAATTCAACACCCTCTCGAAACACTGTCCAATGAACTTCTCACAGCTGGACTCAATTCAAAGCTCGATGACATTCGCATTGCGACCCAATTCATTGAGGGCCTCCAAACCGCTACTTTGGAAAAGAGCAACATGTCCATCGAGGATATTGAGCGTCTGCGCGAAGCCCCTTTGGATTCTTTAGACGAATTCGATGATCGACATTTTCTTAAGGCGTTGAGGACATTTATCGCTACCACAAATGCATCTGAGCAGACCTATGATGATATCCGGGCAGCAAATCAAGCATGCTACCCTGATGACCCCTATCTCTCGTATTATCAGGCACAGCGTCGAGTTGAGCTCATTACTGGAGTAACACCAATTATGCATGATATGTGCATTGATTCATGTGTTGGCTTTA
>JABAJX010000265.1:0-10761 GCA_018221735.1 Termitomyces sp. K1Aa
CACAAAATGCGAATGAAATAAAGCGCAAATAGGCCGGTCAAGCCCCATGCAGCGTCAAGTCGGGTGTTTGGCAGACCCTTGAGAGTGTTAATGATGACGTTGTACGTTGCAGCACGTGTGCTGGAGATAGCATTGAGCCTGGTTGATATGACGTCTATAGCTATGTTTGACATACTCGAATCCAGTTATTCCCATCAATCCAGGAACTTGACCAGCTGCAATGTTGATGGCGGAGCCGGTCATAAATCCGCTGACAGCAGGGAGAGGAATAAATTCTACGAGCCAGCCTAACCTCAAGAGGCCAATGCCGAGAACGATGAAGCCAGTAATTAATGCAAGGGTGCTAGCAATAGTCGGGCTAGACCACTCATTCGGGTGCGCAGCTTGGACATGCTTGAGCACTTGTGAGACAGTGAGGGACATAACAGCAACAGGGCCAATTGATACATCTTTGGATGTCGCGAAGAACTGAATGCAGTTTCAGTTATTGGATCTAACTGGAGGAAGAGTGTGCTTACACAGTAGATAAGGACACCAACAAACGATGAATAAAGACCATACTCCGGGGGCAGAGTAGCAATCTAAGGATGTAATTGGGATTATCGACCGAACCACAACTTGAGAAACAAACGCACTGTAGCATACGACATGCCCTGTGGAACGACGACCATTCCGACGGTCAATCCAGCAATTACATCACCCGTCAACCAGCCAAAGTCTGAGAAATGAATTTGAATCATTCATTGGTCGTTCTTGGAAGGGCCAGAGAAGTTTGTACTGACTGTAACGCGTGATCCATTGTAGAATCGGAAACAAACTAGTTAAGTAGTTGATGACCTAGACAAAATATGGTTATGTTGAACTCGAACGACGAAGTCGGCCATAGACTCACAAAGTTTTTGGGAACGGGAGTATGATCGTACACCCATTCCTTGATAGACACAACAGGGATGATCTCCTCTGGGTGTCCGACGAACTTTCTACCAACCTTCTTGGCTGACGAAGGGGAAGGCATGGTAGAGTAAGATAAGAAAATGATCGTAGGCTTTGGTAAGAACCAGAAGCCGTATTTATATCCATGTTCAAAGCCGTGTTGAGAGGGATGATAGATAAGGCCTCCAGTTGGCAGTGACGCCCCGATCTGCAGGTAAGCTTTACCCAGCCAATCAATCGAGTTCGATATCCCATCCGCGTGATCTAGGTCTACTCCACCTTCTTTATTCTTGTGTCTGCATGATGTTCTGGCGTGTTTTCATGAGAATCAGCTATTCTTGTCCTGCTCACCTCAAATTTTAGGGTGGAACAATGGAGCAAGCTTGTAGCATTGACAGGCGAGTCGATAGATTGGCTAGATGCAAATGACCACGTGTATGACGCAATGTGGGTTGTTGGTGGCCTATTGGTTCAGGTAAGTACTTACTTGCTTACTCAGAAGAACTGCGCAGATGCAATCGGCTCACACGAACTCTCTTTGTAGTATCACACGTGGGCACGCCGAAAAGACGATGAGGCTGCCGCAAAAATTGTAAGGTTGGACTTGGAATTTATTTCTTTTCTACCTACATAGTACATATTCCTCCTTCAACCTCGAACCACCTGGGTAGGAGGCTGGGTGAATATCTTCCACTCGTATGTAGTTATAGACATGCAAGAGTCAAGAACGTCATATGTTGAAATTTGATTCCAAGTGTGAGGTCACGCGTCACGCGTTCTTCAAGCTTGAGCCACACTGGCAAATGCGAGCAAAATTACTTTGAATTTGAAGGTGGAGGTAAATACAGGTGTCGTCTATACTAGATAAGTATACGAGATGCTACATATACAACGATGACCTAAAAAATCCGAAGAACCTATAAGTAGGTTTCGTGTCGAGAGGTCTTCCACAGTAAGTCGGTCGTAAACATGTGATGATGGGAGGTGTAGAGTGAGGAGTAACTCTGTAGATGTGGGGGTCTTAAAACAAATTACAAGGCCGTAGGACTAGATTTGAACGAGGGGGCTTTAGCACCACCCACTGCCGAATTTGCCGTGCTCTCGCGGTACGGCGACGTGAAGCTCGAGCTCGAGCTAGTGACAGACGGAGAGCGAGACAAGCTGACGCGATGTTCTTCATGCTGCTGTTGGCCCTGAGGAGGAGGCGTGGGAGATGCGTAGCGCGGGAGGGACTCTTCAGGTCTCTGAAGGATAAACCCGCGGAGCCCAGCAGCTTTCTCCCCCTGTCGACCAAACCCGTATCCAGCTTTCTCAGTAGCTATCCAGGAGTGGAACTCGGCGGTATCAGGGCGGTCACTGAGGTCTTTGTCACCCGTGAACTGGCGTTGAACGAATGCGGAGCGCGAGAAGGTGCTTTCGCCGGTATGGCTGGGGAGGACGGGCTTGGTTTCGGTGCGGTATTGGGTTATGGAACGCTTCTCCTTGGCAGACTGGCGGAAGATGAGACCGAGTAGCATGTTGACACAACCGATGGAGAAGAGGAGGAAGGCTGAGACGAGTGTGAAGTCGTCTACGTGGTGCGAGAGGATTTGAGTGGAGATCCTGGAGAACTGTCGAACAATGTCCATCAAGTAGACAAGAAAACAGGAGCTTACAGGCACTGGAAAATACCGAGGGCACCCAAACCAAAGCCTTTCCCAAGAACAGGGAAATATTGGTCAAAGAAGGGAGCAGGCCACCCAATTTCAGACACTGCAAACCATCCCTGTCAAGCTCCGAACTCGTAAACCACAATGGAAACAATACGCACAAAACAGAATAATAGTCTGGAATGCGATCAAGAGGCTGGATACAACAGCCCAGAAGACACCAGCAGGTTGATTAGGTACTGTACTTCCTCTGTCGTATTCACTTCAATAAGCACAATTACACTGGCATTATAATAGAAAAAACAACAGACTCGATGTAATCGCAGTTCTGCATGTCCGAGGCGTCCGAGTCTTTGAGGAAAGCATTGACGGCCTCGATGTTGTGAACCATGACTAGGATCGTGCTTGCAAAAACAAGGATGAGGGATACGATAGAGAGGCATCTGATGGCGTTGAGGCCCGTAAAGAGGACTATGATGTATAGTTCAGCTTTCGCATTAAAAACACACATACATCGACTCACATGTACGACGTGTAACCATTTTCGTGGATGAGAGAGTCGTTCACGCGTGAGGATGGGTTATTATGACGTCAAAGAGGGCGTAAAGAGAGTGTGAACGTAGATATTCCTCCAAGGGGTGTCCCAGCACCAAAAAAAACAAAGAGAATCAAGCTGGAAGTGGGAGAAAAAGCAGAGGACAGCAATCGAGCCAAGTGGCACTGTTGAGCATTTTATATCCTGCCTCGAGGCAACAACCACTTCTCTAGTGGCCATTGTACGCACAAAGACAATGTACAGGTTACCCGGGAGTCAAGTTTAGAGAACAATGAGCGCTAATATGGATACCATTTCAGGAAATTTCTCCATCACGTGATCGATGCGCGACTTATTGTGTGGGCGTTGTCACGGATGTGTGGGTACAACTGCCGTTCGGCCCTTATACTTTGACAGATCTTGGCGTATCGAAGCTTTGTATGCACAGCGCTTGTTGTATAAGTACATGACCCGAGCATAATTGTAAAGTATTCATGGCACATGTGCGCTTTTGTACATGAACAGACCATATGCCACATGAGGTACGTAGTACCAGTAACCGCAGTTCTTATTGTAGAACAAGATAAGACTCAGACGTGTCAGGGCAACAAGGTGAGTGATGTTCCATTCTGACCGGTCAATGCCTAAAAAGTACTTGAATAAAGGAGAGAAGACCTTTGAACTTTGAACAACTAATTTAGTTGCACGTAGTGATGCGTAGGCAGGTAGTCCGATGCGTTATGTCCTCCGCACAAAAGAAAAAGAAAACCTGGACACTAGGAAGGGGAATAAGGGAGGGGGGTAGCCGTTATGCAGACGTTGCATTAAGGATTACAGAACCGGAGGGGGATCGTTAAATAGAATATTGTAGTAAGTAAAAATGACAGGATGGGAGAGAGCCGCCCGGATCGCAGGGAAAAAAACAACAACAAGAAGCTTTTGGTAGGGTGGTGAGTGAGATATATATAAGGATGTGGAGAATGTAACTGTAGTTGGATGGTCGTGAAGGGGTCATGAAAAAAAAAAACACCAAAAAGAAGTAAACTGATGAAGATATGGATATGAGCATAATGCCGGCTGAACGTTGAAGTTCTAGGAAGGTCCGGTAGCGCGTCTGCGACGCTTAGTCCGTATAAGCCGGTGGTTGAGGACCAGACACCACAGGTCCCATATTAGCAATCACCCTACCACCATCGACATGCACGATCGGCGGGCCCGAAGAGCGAGTAACCAATCTTCCCTTCCCATCACGAAGCTTCTTCTTATCCTTAGCTGACACAGCAGCAGCAGCAGCGGCTGCCGCCGCCGAGGACGACTCCTCGCCGAACTCAAACTCGTCTGGATTCGCATTGGTGACCTGCAGCCTACGGATCTCCTGGAAACTAGTCGGGCTCCCCGACCGCGTCACGAGGGTAATGTCATCAGGAGTCATAACGGCCGTGTTCATTCCCATTGGCAATGTTGCGGCGACACCTCCGTTGTACCCAGGACCGACATCACCGGTCCAGTGCGCGTGTGATACAGGCGGGGACATGAAACTCGCCGTACTTGCACTATGTGAATGTGTCAAAACCGCAGAACTCGATGCAGCTCCCCAATCCATTGATTGCTTCTTGGGAAGTGGAGGGGCATATCCTTGTTGGTAGCCATGGGGTGGATATCCTTGTTGTGGAGGATACAGAGGATTTTGCGAGCTGGCGGCAGATGATGACAGAGTGAGATTTGAGGCGGATACAGGGTTGAGGGGAACGAGAGATCCTCTCCGTGTATGATTTAGATCGGCGGCACCAGGTGGTAGTGTCGGTCGCATCGGCGGCGAATGTGGAGGCGAAGCTGCACTCGGGGCTACGGCATGTCCGACAAGCCCATATTGGTACGGCTTTGGCTCCGGATCGACGTCCAAGGAAAAGCGTGTGGGACGGTGGCCTCCGCGGGCACCACCAGCGATATTCCCGTCCTCTTCTTTTTCAAAAATATCATCCCATCTCTGTTTCCGTCTCCTGTAGCGCAATGTGAAGAGAACAGGGTATAAAAGGTGGGATGAACGCACAATATGAACCAAATCAACGCCACAATCGCAATGAGACCAAAGAATCCTCCGACGGTTCCTCCAACAATTGGTGCTATATCCGGATTTCCCTTGTTCTGATCATCAGCTGCGACTGTGTTGGAGGCTTCCGGTGAAGTCCCTGTAATGATAAACTGGGTGACGGTTGAAGAATTCGTCGATTGGGTAGTTGAACTTGATTGGATTGGGATCTCAGGCGTCGGGACGATGGGAGTACTACTACTTGGTATTGATGGTGTTTCCGGGGGTGGTTGATCTTGAGATTGAGATTGAGGTGGAGGGGTCGGAGCATTTACACTGGGGTCAATTGTTGTACACGAAGTGCCGAAGAGAGTGACTAAGTTTGTTGATATAATGGTCGAGGTGAGAGTGAACGGCACCTGCGCAGTCTCCACTGCGCCTGTGTGCAATGTCAGCGCTTGGAAAATGGTTCAATGAAAACACACTCACCAGGTATGATAGTGGTGAACGAAACGGTCGACGATTGGCATGGAATAATTGAAAGCCCAAGAAAATTTGAGCATGGAGTTAACGAAAAAGTCACCGACGTCTCAGGCGGCTGAGTCGTCACAGAGAGGGATGTAGTTGTAGACTCAGTCACAGTCGTGAAGACACTTGTGCTCGTGGCGGTAGGGGAAGTGCTACACGAGACTGACATGAACGCAGCCAAAAATACAGAGACGGTCAAGTAAGGCCGAGATAGCAAGCCCACAGAAAGTCCAGAGAAAGCAGAAAAGATAGGAGCAGCAGGGTAAGGCTGCGGGATGAGTAAGGGCAGACAAAGTGCACGCCCCACTGAGAACAGCCAGGAATGAATGTGATGAAATGAAAGACAAGGCTCAATGCCAGTGGACAGCCTCACCCCCTCCTTCAGGGCCGTTCTGCTGAGTAAGCAACAATTAACCCACTTGTGGCACCTTCGCGAGCACTCCTCCCGTCCTGCAGGTCGTCTTGCTTGGAAGAGTCGCCACAGGGCGTGTGGTATTCAAACTGGGTCGACGAGGTAACTTCCCCTCCTCCAGCTTTGCAGATCTTCGCATGTCAAACGACCATGTGGCTGTGCTGTTTTCTTCTAATAAGCTCATTTTGGCAAAGGCCAGTCCAGAAGAGAGATAATCGATCAATGATACAGAATTGTCCATCGGAAATGTAATTCCTGAGCGAGTACTATACGCGCCATTTCTGTTGCAGTAAGTAGTTGTAAACAATAAAAAGAGTATAAGATAGTAAGCACAAAGTAAGTACATCCCAGTGCAACCCTCCACGAATTGAGAAAAGTGAAAAGATCCTACAAGAGTCCTGTTGCCCTTCAGTGAGAGTTGTAGCTTGCCTGGGTGGGCGTTCGATGGACAGCTGACGGCTCTTCCGATATAGACATGCATTTTGCGTCCCCTCTTATCGTTTCTGTTTGACCGATTGTCCGTAATGACTCCTCATCGTTATCCTTCTCCTCATCACATGGTATCCTCGGCTTGAGTGCGGGCCGCTGGTCTTCCTTCGATGTTGGTGCCTCATACGCCCGAGTCTCTTGCTTATCCTTCCCATATGCACCACCACCATTCTCCCTCTTAGCCTTCTTCGATAGATCCTTAATCGATACCTTCCGCCAGAGAGTCTTCCCCGCAACCTTCACCATCCTCCCAAGCACAAGTAGCGGATCTTCTTCTTCTTCCTCCTCCTCTTCATACATCAGATGATGCTGATTATGCCTTCGTTGACCCTCCCGCATCGCAAATTCCCGCTGTTGCTCCAACTCCTCCGGTGTCCACATCGGGTTGTTTTGATTTGGGTTAACGTACGCACCCCGTTGCTGCCGCCGTCGTGAGACCATTTGGCTGCGGGCGGCTATGCCCAATGGTACCGAGGACCGCCGTGTGCGCGGGACAAGTTCCGGTAATGGTGCGAACTTGACATTAAGCTTTCCATTCAGTGAGGTACTTGAGGAGGCGTGAGAGCATGAAGGAGAGAGGATACCGGTGGGTGAGGATGCGAGAGAGTCATCGGCGGAGGAGAGTCCTGAAAGTTCGAGAGAAAGAGGTGGTAATGATTCATCTGAGCTCGATTCGGACGACATGGTGGTTGTTGGTGTGGCTGGCTGGCGTTTGAATTTGAATTTGAACTTTAAAGGTCGTTTAGTTATAAGGTGTGTGGAGGTCCGATGGACGGTAACCTTATCTTTCGGTGTTGGAGTTAGCTGACTCGTTGATTACTAGGTAGGAGATGTTACGTACGTTAGATGAGTCGACGATTTCAGTATAGGTATCTCGTATACCGCGAGGAGGACGATAAGGGGGGATAATCGTGTAGCAAGCACCACTCGGCCAGCCTCTAGAAGAACGAAGGGTAAGTACACAATCTATCGATAACCACGTAGGCGTTGCTGAGCAAAAGGGTATCAGCAGAACAAAAAAGATGAGACAGCCATTGAAAGCACCTACCGACGATAGGGTCTCGTGGTGAAAACGGGGGCACCCACAATTGTCATTTTGCAGATCCGGGCTTCCGAAAATATAGTGTAAGTGTGTCCATCAACATTATGATCTTGCCACAAGCCTCCGACGCTCCACCGCATGGTCCACGCCAGAATTGAGAGGGTTCTAACGTCCAAGTCGTCAACGTCAGTATTGGCAAGACAGAAGGATGAATGAATAGAGTTGTGATACAATGTCGTGATCGGGCCTCGATTCAAATTGCTTGAATTTGCTTCCGACTGAATTGCGATCTTCAGTACGTCTATATCCCTCATCACTATGTATGAGCTCGACGCAGTGTCGATCAGACTTGTTGAATGAATCACTGGATCGGCGTTATCACAGGAAAAAAGCCGGACAAGACATCATGATGATGGATACTCCTTAACGACAATCTGTCATAAGTATCCTAAATCCTGTGAAGTCTTCATCATGGCCTTTGAGTTTGTATTTTAGGTTTGACCTGTGCGATCCTCACATGTTGCGGAACGAGATCTATTCTCCCTTGTCTGCATTATGGTTCATGTCATGACATTTGATACCTACATCTTACGGAGACTCCTTGAAACGTCCCTTATATGTAGCTCCAAGTTGTTCCTTGTTCTACCATGAATCCAAGCGCTTGTCTATACTTCTTTTATCAGTCTTCGTTCTCGTTTGTGCCGAGCTAAACTAGTAAAGTATGCAGAGTATCGACAAGCTTCCATAGGTCGGCGGTTCCTTGGGCTCTACATCTCAAGCTCAAGTACAATCATCTTCTCCACTTTGTTTTCCCCAAGCCCTCTTTCTGCATGAGAGGTGGTCCTCAGGTAAGAAATTAGGGATTGGGCTCTACGGCACGGCAGCACACATACCATCTTCCTACTCATGTAGGAGGGGCTCAGAAACATCCTCTCCAACTAGATCTTCTGCCTAGAATGTCATGGCGCGACCCTGAAATGTTACAAACTTTGTCCCTTGAAAGCTTGTCATTTGTTCTACTGGTCTTTCAAGTTGTCCTCATTCTGTACTTGCCACCATCACCACCCATTCCAACCGAGAAGAATAGGATCCAGTATCCAGGAATTCAGGCCTAGTCATAATGGTCAATAACGCAAAGGTAACCATCTTCAAGTTCACCGAGAATGATCTTTTGCAGGAAGTTGAAATCTTAATGCGCGAATACAAGCGGTTCATTGAGATCATCCACTAAGGAGTCAGAAGGTTGATTTTATTAATATTTTTGATATCTGCCGGCAATGCTGTGGCGTTCGTTCCAAAACTCGCAATACGTGGCAAATGAGCGCGGTGCGATTGAACCTCATTAAAGATATGCTATTGACACGTCCACATCCTTGGCGGCCTGCCAGGGTATCGTGGCAAATGCTTTCAAGTGCTGGACTCCGGAGCTGAGATAGCGACGCAAGCCTGAGATAGAAGCAATGCATTTTTTTCGTCGAAGTTGAGATGGTTGGCCAAGCTACACTCAGCCAGGGTTGGACCGGAGATGGATATCGATGATGCATGATGCGTCGGCGAGCATAAGAGCCGGCTATTGCGCAAACAACAGTGCGATTATTGGGGAGCTTGCTCCCCTCTGTATAAGATGGTGACTGAAAGTACTGAGTACATACTGAACTTTTGTGGTGTGGAAAATGAATTCGGCAGACTCCCTATTCCGTAGGTAATGACATACAAATTTCATATTTTGTATGTACAACATCACCAGCTGCCAGTGAGTATCATCTCGGATTAACACAGGTTCCTGGAGTTTGGTCTGGGGGGAACATTTAGATTCGCATACCCGGGTCTCCAGGTACGAGCTCGTCGTCACTGTGTATGCATGGGTATTATTGTATGGTGATCTACACCTGACCAACGTCGCACCTGCAATCGGTATGCGGTGGCGCCGTGTGTGTACTTGAACAATAACATCTTTTTATATCTGCCTTTGTACACGTATTCTGATAAACTGTCTGCCTATTGACCCTGTCCCTTGTTTCCACCCACAGCTCCTTCACCTTATATAAACGTCTACCTTTCGATAACCCTAGCGCCAAACCTGCTCCACAATGCCACCTCACCATTGCCTAGCCGTCGTCGAAGTCGTTGATATGATTTTTGGCGCACTTTTCGAGCAATTTCTTAAGAAGAAGAAGGATGATATCGATGAGAATGAATGGGATCGTGATGCAACAGCACGACAAACCCTTCTATCACTAGCTTTAACTTGTCACGCTTTCCAAGGTGAGTCTCCTACTTCGTACTAACAAGCTTAGAAAACAGTTATTTAAGCTTACTGTTTCCAAGAACCAGCACTCAATCATCTTTGGAAAGTACAGCCCGTTTTCAAGCCACTCTTAGGATGTATGCCCGATGATGTACTCGCGATAAAACACTCTGAGAATTTGGACGCGAATTCGGACGCGGAGCCGAATAGGTATGAAGGAGTGTGGGTGAGTAGACTCAGGAAATCACGTCGTTGTTATGTTTTTCAATCTTACATATAGCGATTCGGTCGACCGTTACGCGACACGGACTGGGAGAGATTTGACTACTATTCCCGTAAAGTGAGACAGATGGGGTGTCAAGGCAATCGTGGCACGCTAATAGGCGAAGTCGAACCAAGCATTTTCATCGCACTAGCCAGCTATCGGCCGTCAAGGATATTCCTGCCCAATCTCCGCAGCTTCCATTTCGGGTATTGGAGCGGAGACCTCATTCCATTCATACAGGCTTTCATTGGGCCCAATCTCAGGAATGTTACTGTGTACGATACTTCTGGCATATTCTATTCTCCCGATATCCAACAAACAGATTTAGCCCCTTTGTACTCTGCTATCTCCCGTTTGTCACCAGCAATTACTCACCTTACTCTCGATTTGTCCGACTTTTGGAGCTACCCAGATGAGGAATTCCTCCACATGTTAATGCAACTCAGGAGCCTCCGAACACTTAATACCGGTTTCCTAGGGCGGGGATATCAGTGGTCACGAGAGAAGTTATACGAGATTATCGGAAATCTCCAACATTTGGAGAGATATTGCATTCCTCGTATTGTTAACGAAGATCTACCCCTCTTCACGACCGCTGATAATCGATTCCAATCGCTCAACATCATTGATT
>JABAJX010000267.1:0-10644 GCA_018221735.1 Termitomyces sp. K1Aa
TCAATCAGTGCGAGGGTCGCTGGCCAACCCTCAGTGTCACCAATCCTTCCAACCCCAGAGGGGCAATCAGAAAAGGCTACCAAAGTATTGGCACTAACTCGCCCCCTCATAAAAAAAAAGGATTTGGTAAAAGAAAAAAGACCAGCGAGCACCCAAGTCGCCATCGAACCCGACGGTGTCAGCCGTCCTCCGCTGGGTCAGGGCGGGGATCAATGGCTGCCCGCCAAGGCTGAGGCCGGTCCTGCTACCCACATCTGTCGCTCAGTCCTTCCAACCCATTCAGGGCAGTCGGAAAGGCCGCATGGACGTAGAGTGACTCTGACAGGGGGTCTTTATAGAAGAAGCTCGGATGCGCGTACCATGAATGGGAGACACTTCCTGCTATGAAAGAGAGAAGGGCATCAACTACAAAGCCAGCCAGTGAAGGTGGTGGTACTCACGAAATAGCTTCCAGTGAATTGGCCAAGGCGAGTTAGCCGGATGAAAAATACTCCACGTTGCTAACAACAGCGATGCCGGATAGCGAATCTAGTCGTCATAGTAGAATGACCTGCGCAAGGTGAGCCAGACGATGAGCAAGGCGTAATGCGCGACGCTGAGGTACTCACCAGGTACGATGTACGTGATGAGGAACAGCGAGCTCAAGCTCGTCGAGTAAAGAAAGAGTAAGATGATAGAAGGAGATGGAAGAGAAGGGATGGGGGGCACTTGAGTATTGAGCCTGTCTTTTATATCCTCAATGTTTGGTCAGTCAGCCACAACTACCAAATCTCACATGTTTCAAACTCTAAAGCAGTCCAAACAAAAGTCCTCGGAGGTCCGGATATGAGATGCAGTGGCGAAAGAGTCAATCGCGCGAGTTGGAAACCGAGCTGATTTTTGTGCATATGCGCACTGACTTTCGTTCACAAATTCGAACAATTCGAATGAAGCGACATCGTGGTGAGATGTGATAAATCCCGCCTTTGTAGAGAATGAGAAACCTTTCGTTACTTGCTGTGAGAGAGAAGAACTGAGGATGGCGCGCGCAAGCTTCGACTTGGCATTGGGTAACGATAACTTCAAGGTCAAAGTCCGACCAGCAGTGGCGACATCAGACAACTCGGATTCATCGGCCCGGATATCTTCAACTCATACATGGTATCTAGCCGTAAACTGCAGTAGCGCGGCGCGAGGCCCCGCAAAGCCCGCTACGATGACATTTGGACGTGAAGTAGTAACGTTTGGTAGGAAGTTGTGTGAAAAATATGTAGGGATTTATAGAAGAACACTTTTATTCATTGTCGCTGTGGTCAGATAGATATTGCCGTGAGATCGTCACAGGCGAAAAAGCATTGAAAGTAGCAGAACAAGGATTTTTAGATATGCGAAAGGTCAACATATAGCTACGAGGTGAGTGGGAGATAACACAAGAATGCAAGGAAACAATGGGAGGGGAATTTCGATGTCTCACATAGGCTTATGTCAAGGTATGACGTTGTCCAATTTTCACTTTATCGATTTTTGAGGCCGAGGAGACTAAGACCCACTACTTCGCAGCGGGCATCTCTTTTCTCGTTTCCATTGAAACAACGCATTCTTGCGTTACGATCATCACTGCCTACACACCTGCTATCTGACTCCGAGTCTACTACAGACATTCTGTTGTCCTCTTCAGCAATATTTGTAATCTGCAGCAAAAAGAAACACACGGAACAAACACACAGAATGTCAGGAAGAGATCCAAGGAGTTCAGGTATGTAGATAGTGTACATGTGTCAAGTAAAGGTCCCATACAGGTACAGCAATGGATAGATGCACAGTCATGGTAAGATTACACAAACAATCTACATGTCCCATTCATCCCAGGCATTCGCAAACGCAGACACCAGTGACGTACCGACCGTTAGTTCCGTCGTTTCTTCTAGCTCAGAAATCTTCTCACTCATTCCATCTTTGTCGTCTTTGCTACCTTTCATCGCTACAAGGGGTCTATCATTCCCCAAGCCAGGATGCAATAGACGGATATCCCCTCCCTCAATGACCTGCACAATTACGCCAGAAGCAACGTTGCGGATTTCAATGAACTGTTGAGAGAAGAGGAAGATGTGATTCCCTTGAGCAGCGAACGAAGTTGCTTTTGTTTCCCACTTGATAACGCCAGCTGAACGGGATGGTTTGCCTTGTCGTGTGACGTAACATCCTATGACTATGAACGCACTGTAAATAAGGTTGCAGAGAACAACGGACATGTAGACTTACGATCGAAGACAACCAGGATCTCGTTGGCCCCTGAATGCGCGCTTGGTAGTGACACCAAACCCAGAGGCCTAGCACCCTCTAGTCGAGCTTTAAGTTTAGAAATTGAGGGTACTGTGCTTGCTTCGCTTAAATCTGGGACCACAAGAAATTTAGACGCAAGACTAACGCGTAAAGGGGGGTTAGTTCCAGCGAGCTGGACAGCTGGAAAGACACATACTTTGTCGGATTGAGAATGATAATACCTTTTTCTGAGCAGATACCAACTGTTTTCGTTAGAGGGCATATATCATACGCATTTCTGGGAACGTAACCCAGCTATAAAAAGGATCAGATTAATAAAGAATAACGGGGGGAGAAGTCTAACCTCGCCAAAAGGTTTGAAGGATATACTTCTGGGTGATGAAGTACTGTTTGTCCTTTGCGGTAACATTACTGATGAGTGGTCCACATGCATCACTTCAACAACATGCAAGTCCAGAGTCGTCTGGAGGCGTCTTTTGACCGTAAACATGACTAATAGCACTCAGACTTACAACTAACATACGATGGAGAAATGGCCACTCACTGAGCTGATGTTCTCCGATATGAAAGTGTTTGAAGAAAACAACTGTTGAGTCGTATTTCGCCACTCTTTCCATCGTATCTATGACTGTTTTCGATGAATGGACTTTCCCCAAAGCTGCTTGGGCTACGACGTCCAAAGAGTACGAAAATAAGGATCCTTCCACGTGAATGATGAACTTATTGTAAACTTTGGAGCCCACGGCCTCTATAGCTGCTAGTCCAGTTGGATTAACATGTTGAAACACTCTGCGGAACTCTAAACGGGCGTAAATAAAACGTCTAAGACCAAACAAGTCTTGAGTCAGACCTTCAACACCCGATGCAGAGACATATACCCCAGTTTGACACCCAACAGCGATGAACTTCTTTCCTCCACAAACTGACAAGATTATTTGGGTCGAGGTTTGAGCTAGAACACAAAACAGTAAAGACTTACCAAAAGATACAGCACTTGTGACTCTCCCAGACAATCTAACAGCAGCATCATAGGCAACCTGGAGTCCTCTCACGCGAAAGAAATGATCCGACAAGGATCGCGGGTAGAACAACTGTAGATACACATCAGATAAATTCATTATCCAGACCCAGGACTAATTTACCATATTCCCATCTTGTCGGACCTTATACACCGCGAGAGCATTAACAAAGGCCGAATACCAGCGCTTTCTTATTCCTTCGGATGCAACATAGAAGGTGTAGCGACGCGAAGGCTCGCCACACACGTGATATATGGTGAATGGGTATGCGGTAACAGTTGTAGTTGTTGATCGAAAACTGTCCAGAAGGCTGGAGTCCCCTGAACTGGATTTATGTATTTGAGAAGGTAATGTAAATGAACCAAGCCGTAGGTATGAAAGGGATAGTGGCTAAAATTAGTGATCAGCGAGATCTTCAAGACAGGAGGTATGGCGTACTGGAGATACGAGACGTCGTTTGAGTAAACCGTTTGATCTTTTCTCGTCTCTCGTCAGAAGGACTACGCAATCAATATTGATAACTGAAAATGACGGATGAAACTTACAGTAGTTGTCCAAAAGAGAACCTGTGAGTTCCACCATTAGGTCAGACCATCCAGGACCCGAGCGAGTAAGTGGGCCGGAGTACACTAATGTCCGAATGTCTTCGTAAAGGTCCAGGTCCTTCATCAAGTATGAGCGACAGCATTCTGTTAAAATCGTTGTACTATACATACAATGATCTCCCCTTTCTGATATAGTAAGCTTTCACAAAGCGCCCAATACTTCACCTTGCTTTCCGCAGCTTCGATTCCAGGTTGAGTACTCTTGATGAAATCACCCAGAATGCCGAGGATGATTGGTAGAGTCTCCAAATCCGGATGTTCATACTCCTTATCTGTCAACTTGAGAATTTGCTCCAATACAAGTTTGAGTCGAGGAAGTCGCGTGACGGGACGAGAGATGAACGTAATCAGATCCCTTTTTCGTATTCGTGGATCTGATGAAATAGTCTCCATAAATTGTTTATAGGCTTTATTCGTATTCAATTCGGTGCGGTGGAAGGATTCGGAGAGCGGATAATGTTTAATGTACGTCTCATACGCAGACCGAAAGTCGGTTTTGAGAACAGCTGTAAATCGTATGAGGAATTGTCGTTACCATGATTAAGACAACTAACCATCAAGAACGATATCAGCAACACTCTGCACCAGAGGATGCTGTTCTCGTTGTCGTGCGAACAATTCAGCCAATAGACGTTGGTGTTGTGACATTATTTGATTGAGGTTCCCGAACACTTTATCAATGAAACTTTGAAGGTGCTGTGGAGGGATGATCGGAGGTGAAGCATTTTCAAGACCTTTGATAATGACCTGGTCTCGATCAGAATAACGGAAGAAAAATCTAGACACAATCAAACTCACATCTTCAATAGTTTCGAGGTCAGCAACATATTCTCTTTCGGCTTCAAAGACCTCAAAGATGACGGATTGTCTCTGCACCTCTCGCTCTCCTAGCGCTTCTCGGGCTTCGGCTGGAACAAGTCGATGCCATGCTTGGTCAATTTCGGAAAGCTCTCCGGCTTGGAAGCGTCGTAGCCCCTCTTCAGCGTTTAAACTAAGTCATATCTTTTGAATGATATTTTATGACGCATGGACGAGAACAGAATGTTACCCACGACAGGTTGGAAAGCTCGTTCGACAAGTCCTCAGATTTGAGGCTGTGCTGGATTTTCAATCAGAAGATGGGTTCAAATTGATACGTGTTATAACATACGTCTTCATAGTCCATTTCATAAGGGTCACTGTCATGATCTTGATTGTATGACGAAATTGTTGATGCCAGAGAAATAGACGATGGCTGGACATGTAGCGTCGGCATATCACCCACGTGAGAGCGGGTGCGCACTCTTGTTTGTTGAGGCCCAGGAGTGTAAGACGTAGAACGTGTTATTTGAGGTTCAGGGAACGACATCTGGACAGAGTCAGCAACGAGACTCTGTGTTCTCCCTAGAAGACGCGTGGAGCCGTCCATTGAGTGTACCCGTGGACGTGTAGCGTCTGCAGATGCCCGATTATATTCATCGTAAGTAACACTGAAAGCTGGGAACTCGTCGACTTCAGAGTAGGGCGGAGGAAGGACTTCGATCGAGTATGAGGGAAAAGAGATTGCAGGATCGCTTGGACTCGGACGATGGCCTGGAAGTGGTGGACTAGATCGCTCTACAGGCAATGGAGGTAGTGGTGGACTGGGACGACGGCCGTGTCGATGAGGAAGTCGAGGAGGAGGAAGGGCGTTCCCTGTGGTCATCAGTGCTCAGGCGACGGTGTCTTGAAGCAGATCCGAGTGTAATAGTGGGCGGAGTTTCAAATAATACTTGACCTTCTCCAACTGCGGACAACAGCATTGACCCGTTGCTTAGTGGTGCTGTGAAATATGAGACTTCGTCAAGAAACTTTCGCACTCTGATCCGACGTCCTGGGATGAAATCATAGGCCAAGGTCTCGAAACTTTCGAGGACCCATTCATAGCGAAACGGGATCTCAAAATGGGCTCACAGTTCACTTCACTTCATTGGATATGCACAAGCTAGGGCTCCGCACGCTGGCCTTCTCGTAGCAACCTCCTCTTTCGATGAAATGCCTAGTTCCTATTCGCATTGATCGTGCTCAATAGCCAATCTGCAAAATGTCGCAGGCGACATGTTCTGGACCATTCTCCTCAAATTTCATGACTTTTCTGACGTGTTTATATTAAGTGATCAAGTTACGGACCATGTGGAACATCCCTGTGTCATATTTTTGGTCAATGCATACCCGGGGTGATGAAAGTCATCGGTAAACTGCAGGAGGCCTACTGCAGGTGGACCTTGATCTCTCGATGGATTAGTGTCAAGAGTTGCCAATATCAAGCAAGCCTTTGCGAGGCGAGACGAATTCCTCGACGTGAAGCTCCTGGCTTATTGTGTTTGTCTTCCAATGTGAGAATGGTTCAATGCAATTTCAATTAACATTGGTCAACATGAATCGGATAATTCGATTCCTGTATCTCTGATCCTTATCGAGGATGTACATTAGCAACCCCTCCAAGGACTTGATTTCTCAGCGTTGTCTAACTGATACTGAAATAAACTCCACGTCTCGAGTCTGATCAAACGCATGGTTCCATCTTCATCGGGAACTTGTTCATATGTCACGCTGTGAGTAAACTTCTGCTAGTCAATGGAATGTGCAATAGAGGTTGACCCACAAAATGTTTTCAACGTTCACCGGTTCGTCGGCTTCAGCGTTCTGAGAATAACCGGAAGCTTCTATTTTCCCACTTTTGAAAAACACGACAAGGTCGCGGTACCGAAGACTCGGATGCTTATTTCTCTCTTGTTTTTTTTTCGATATTCCCACACATGGGCCGTACCCGATAACATATAGACTCGATACCTTGAGAAAGCTGGAGTGCTTTTTCGAATATTCTGGGTCATAAAGGCCGGTCATCGCATCGAATTCACGGATTTTAATCACACCTACCCACCGGATGCTACCTCGAACTTTTCAATGTTCTATATCTCCCTCAGAACCCAGAAACTCGTAAACATACTCCATGAACTGGTACAGAGATCCATTCCGAGTTATGATCTCTGGGCCTGTTAAACTACTGGAGGACCAAAACAAGCGACGTGATCACTACTCACCTCTTTTTCTTGGCGACGTATGTTGAGCGCGACATCGCGCCATCCTTCCACGCCAAGTCATGATACCGATTACGACATGACAGGTGTTCTTGACATTTGGAAGGACAATTTCTGCAATAGTCACTCAACTGTTGGGTAAAAATGCAGCTCCTCAGCGTCAAAAGCCAACACCCTGGCACGAAGCGCATTTGGCTCATTTCTTGGCACTTCAATATGACGTCTCTGATCTATCTTTTCCCAAAAACCCTGTTCAGAACCGTATTGGCCCTAGGATTGACCAATCCTGGTCTTAGTCTTTGAAGCGCACTTCAGACGCACCTGGCACATGGCTCTCTGTAGTCCAAGAGTTCCACCTGCACGATATACACCTTAAACCCACCAATCACATTTTCTCATAAAGAAACGAACCAACCCGAGGAATTTGTATAAAAGGGCGGATGGTATCGATAGTCCCTCAACTGCTCAGACATGCAGCTTCTTCTCGCATCCGCAGCTCTTCTCTCGCTCTTGAGACCTCATCCGGTTTTGGCGGCCCCTAGCGTCAAGCCAATCACACTCGACGTTGTCAACAAGGATTTGGCCCCAGATGGTCAGATGAGGAGTAAGCGAGAGTTATTTTGCCGTTCAGAGCATTCTCTGACCTACCATGTCCGTCATAGGTACCATTGTTGCAAACGGCCAGTAAGTGGTTCTCTTGACTCTAGTAGAAGACTGAGACGAGTTGTGATGAAACATGTAGATATCCTGGTCCCGCCATTACTGCGATCAAGGGACAGACTCTTCGAGTAACAGTCAACAATAAGCTGGTACGAGAATCGTATCATCTATACACAGACCGAACTAATACAACCCTGAAGTCTGATCCTGCCATGCGCCGCAGCACTACAGTCGTAAGTATTTCTTCGAGACCACGATCTTTGTTAAAAAGTGCCTAATTTCCCTCGAAGAGTTTCGATGGGATCTTCCAGACCACCCGGAACGCGTACAACGAAGGCAGCGCTTTCGTCACCACTTGTCCCATCGCACCGAGTGCTAGCTATACCTACGAAGTACCGTTAGGTGATCAGACCGGTACCTTCTGGTATCACAGGTACGCAGAAATGTGTCAACCCTTTCCATCTGATAGCTCAGGCATGTTCGTTCAGCGAACTGAGCGTCCAATACGTCGATGTAAGTGTAAAGATTCTATTCAAAACACAAAGTACCTAGATTTTTCTCTGATCTAGGGCCTTCGCGGTCCCCTCATCATCTACGGTTCGTGGCATTTTTATTCTTGTTTTCGATGCAGCTGTTGAAGGAGTACCACAGATCCACATGATCCTCTGGCTCACCTCTATGACGTTGATGATCTGAGCACAGTAAGTTTTCCGTTCTGCAGTGTTTAAAAGACCATATACTGATGATCAAGCTTTTCAGATCATCGAACTTGGTGACTACCCTTCAAACTCTGGTCTCGGAATGAGTTTCTATAACTAACCTTGATTCCAGGTGATTGGTGGCAAGTCTCTTCGGAGTCTCTTCTTACGGACTATCAGGCAACCGGTGTTGTCCCGATCTGTGATTCAGCCACAATCAATGGCGTCGGCCGTTTCCAAGGTGGACCAGAAGTCCAGTTCGCTGTTACGGAAGTCGTCTCTGGAAAACGCTACCGTCTCCGCATCATCAATGAGTCTGCGCGCAATGTATTTACTGTTTCCATTGACAACCACCCTCTCAGTAAGATTTTTGAGCTGTTTGGGAACGTCATATAATAGCTAATCCTTCTTGAAGCTATCATCGAAGCCGATGGTGTTGCAACTGTTCCTCATACAGTCGACACGATCCAAATGCTGGCTGGACAACGTTATTCTGTGGTTGTACGTATCGTCTTCTCTCGAACGTTTCACATATCCTCAAAGTTGTCAAAATGCAGATTACGGCTAACCAGCCTGTGGCGAACTACTGGTTCAACGCCCCTTTCACTGGCGGCGCTCCGGCCCGTAATTTGCACCGTAAGATCACTGCAAGGCTGCTTTCGAAGACATATTAATTCATGTTCAGAAAATGCAACTTTGAGCCGCTCTATCTTGCGATACAAAGGTGCACCTATCGCGGAGCCTACTACCCCATGGACTGCCGGCCCCGACAACGGAACCAGCCTCGTCGAAGCTGACCTTCGTGTACGTGCAAATTATTTCATATATTACTGGTCCTAATGACTCTCGCAGCCCCTTGAAGCTATTCCGGCAAGCTCAGCTTTCTTCTCTGGAAACTGCTGATGTTAAAACAACGTTATATAGGCTCCTCCCGCTGATGTTAACATCACCCTTGACCTTACAGTTGTAAGGTTCTTGTATTACATCCCTCGAATCTGCCTGACCACTCTCAGATCGTCAACACTGCTATCTGGAATGTCAACAATGTATCCTACTTGCCTCCTAAAGTCCCTACTCTCAACCAAATCCTCGCTGGTGCTGACACTGATGTTGACTTCAATGTCACCGAGAATACATTTGTTCTCCCTCCACACAAGACCGTCCAGATTACATTCCCGCCTACGTGAGTAGTTCCGTACAATCCATGTAAACGGCCCATCTGATGTATTGTCTTCAGCGATGACGACGACGCTCATCGTACGTGCCCATTCTACCTTTCAATCTCAATATCTATACTCAATATCTCACGAAATACGCTGTAGCCCTTCATTTGCACGGTGTAAGAGGCTTTTCAGTCAGTGACTGTCATCCTTCTGAAAGGCGTTACCACAGAACAACTTCTGGGTTGTAAAATCTATGTCCTCCCCCGATATCAACACTGTCAACCCCCTCCGTCGCGACGTGAGTATTTTTACACCACATTTGCGCGGTTCTTATCGCCGCTTTTCTATCAGGTCGTTGGTGTAGGAGGCTCTGGAACAATCATCCGCTTCAGGACTGATAACGCTGGTGCGAGTGCAGCAACCTATACCTCTGACCGACATACTAAGCGGAAACAATACCGATTTTGTAGGCCCATGGTTCTTCCACTGTCACATTTTCTGGCATAAAGCAGCTGGTCTCGCCACCGTTTTGGTTGCTGATCCCAAGGGGATTCAGAAGGAGACCAAACCATCTAAAGCTTGGAAAGAACTTTGCCCTGCGTAGGTCTTTCAGACGGCCTGTATATATCGTTTTCTGAAATTTCAACTCGACAGATACGATGCTCTTGATCCGGCGTTACAATAATCACAAAGAAGTTCCTGGTCGAAATTATGTACATACATAGCTTGCAATTTCCTGAGTCGCGATAAGTCGATGCTAATTCTGTAAACTGAATAAGCCTTCAATATATACAGATATGAAACTGAACTCACATGGTTATGTCTGGAGGCAATTTAAGCTTTTCAAGTCAGCTACGTCGCTGGTTAGGTATACCCTACATTGAAACTGTTGAGATGGAATTGAACTGTGAAACCCGTGTTTAGGGTTAGGGTTAGGACAACGAAAGGACAAAAAAAAAGTGAGGGGGGTTAAGGAAAAGGATGGTTTCCAACAGAAGGCCAGTGACCATTCCCTTCACGGATACAAGCCTCGGTTGAACGTGCTTGTATCCGTGAAGGGAATGGCTACCAGCCTCCGTCATAAAAATAAAGGGTGACACCAGGAAAGTGATGTAAAAGATGAGTCGCGACATGAAAAGGTTTATCCTCGCAGTGATCGCCCTTCTCCACTGCCTGGT
>JABAJX010000268.1:0-10633 GCA_018221735.1 Termitomyces sp. K1Aa
TCTTCCCAGGACAAAGATGACAGCTGTCAACAAACACTCAGCAGAGCATTTATCTTCCGCACCATCACTACTACTACCCCTCAAGTATCGTTTTTCACCTCGCTCTAGACGAACGTCGATTTCTAGTAGTCCGGAAGAGCCCGAAAGATGAAAGGCTTCAAGTGTATCAAGAAGATACTCGGGAAGTTCAAAAAACGCAATGCTCAACACGATGAAAAATTCATAACGGATGGTGTAGGGTAAGGTCATATCTTCTTGAGAGTAAAATCTTTCGACCTTATACGCTCCAAAATAGTCAGGGCACCGTTGACAGTAACAACCAACGTACCCCAGATGGTTCCGGATCAGCTACGTGCGTTATTTGATTCCCAAATATCTGTGTATAAGCTCTGATATCTGAATGATCATGCCAGATCCTCACCCCCTCCAGAACGAGAAAAGTGCGTCGGATCTATCATCTGTTAATTGGCGGATGAGGCCTGAGGACTCATACTAACTACTATTCAAATCAATTAGAATTAGGACTCGAGGGATCTCAATCCCCGACTCCACACCCAATGAAACTGAAACTGGAGAAATCAATGTTAGCAGCATACCTGCAAATTATGGAGAGTCAATCTCGAACAGCTCCGCAACTCCCCTACCATCTGATAGCAAACCCATAAAAGGCGGACCAAAGGCTACACAATGATCCCTTGATAGTGGTTTACTGCGTTGCCATCATTACATCCATACAAAATACGAAACATGTTTATGTTCTCCATTCGACCATGGAACGTATTACGTGAGGTTTTGGAGCCTACTAAAAACGCAAAATTACCATTGATCATCGCGGTACATAGTGAAGGAGGGCGTCTTTTGGGTTGCCGGAGGTATAAGCGTGAGAGTTGCGTTGCTCGAATCTTCTTCCAGTCGGTGGGTAAGACGTTTCCTCATTCGGTGGCGCAATTCAGGAGCTTGATATCATCGATGGTCGAGAGATGATAAGCGATACTCCTATCAAAAAGTGTCTTTTCGGACTCATATGTGGTTTGGACAGTCAAGTATTTCTTCAGTATGTTCCTTTCAACGTCATTGAAGAGATAATTCGGAGGTAAATACTGAAGATATTGCTTGAGGTTGTGGGGGGTATTGTACAAGTACACATGATACGATGAAGGGGAGGGTGAATTGTGATAGATCGTGCTTACCGTGATGCTTGTGATGATTGAATTTCGATGACAAGGGCGCTAACGGCGTCTTATGACCCTGATGGACCGATAGATCATGGATATTGATGTAACCGAAAGGCAACATTGGCAAGTGACCGGCGCCACCGCGACCTAAAAGTATATACGATTGTTGGTAAATTTTCGAGTATTGACCAGTGAATGTTCACAAAAACCGACTCCCACGGCGCTTACTAGAATAATCTCGATTCATATATGTCGACGGTACGGTTACCGGTAGTTAGCGCCGTCTATACTGGCGTGTGCGGGCGCTTACAATTTGACTTGCGCCCCAATTTTATCGATCTATTTGATCTTGGCGCGGAGTCCATGTGCTGCCCGTAACAACCCAGCCCAATTTCCACCAGACACGTAGTGCTACAGTATGATACGGCCGTTGTCTTCGGTAGTACGGGGCGTTTTTTCCGAATCCGTGTTACTCTTTCGATGTCTTCCCAGGGGTCAAGTCTTGCTCAGCAAAAATCACTTCGTTCCGTACCACTGACATACCTGAGTTTCTTGTAAGTATTACTATCACAACTACTCAATTCTAGATTTTCGATTCATTTCGCTCTAGGCGCACGTCGAATTCCAGCTTGAGAAATGAAAGGCTTGTTCAAGAAGCTTTTTAGAAAATTTAAAAAACGCACTGCGAAACAAGATGCAAAATCCAATACAGTTGATGGTGGAAGGTAAGTTTATATCCTTACCCAAGAGTACAATTTATTAGAGTTCGCATACGCTGTATAGTCAGGGCCCCGTTGACGATCCCAGTCAACACACGCCAGATGGTGACGGATCTGCTCGGTGTGACATCTCATTCCCAAGAACCTGTGTACAAGCTCTGAACGATCGTTCTCAGTCTCTCACCCCCTGAAGAACATGAACCGTGCGTCAAATGGGTTGGGTGGCTGGATGGGACTCATACTCAATATCCAATTCAAATAGACTTAGGTCACGAGGTATGCCAGACGAACCCACGGCTACGACTCTCAAACCCAACAAACCTCCATCCATAAAGGGTCCAAACATCACGCAATAATTGAAGGAGCCCGGATAATACCGAATAGTACGCAAAGTTACCAGCTTGTTAAGAATCGACCATGTGATTATCACTACATTGTTAGAAAAGGGGGGAAAGACATAAAGCTTTATGCCAAATGACCTAGCAAGTACTGGCAAGAAAAGTCCGATGACGACTCGGATTGTTGAGAGTAGCGGAGGAAATCGATCAGCAGCTCCCAGATTGAACGCGATAGCAAAGGTAATGCGGCAGATTTATAAATAGCGGTCAAAAGTTGTATGTGAAGATACCACTGTTGGAGCACCAGAAGAGCAATGAACGTTGAACATTGAACGTTTGAACAGTGGGGAGCGTGACGGGACGCGATATTTTCGTTTATTTACGGATGTGTGGATTTGGGCATACTGGGCAACATACGTGGTTTGCAACTAACCACAGCGTCAAAATTTGGGCATGGACTCTCCAAAACGCGGTGGATCGCCTGGTCCAAGCTCGGCCGACTCAAAACGCATAAAGCTCACTGTCAACCAGGGTGCTACCCCCGTTGACCCCGACAATGCCCCAGGCAAACGCGGCGAGAACGAGCCCATCCAATCAACAGACATTGGCAACTTACCTACCGATGGGCCCTCTCAATCTCGGCCTGAGAACGGGGGCAGGGTGCGTGTGTTGAAGGAGGGTGACGACGATGATACAGGAGATGTGTCTATGAACGATGCTGGGGATGACGAAAACGACTCTGGAGACGATAACGACGACGAGGACCCTGCGCAGCTCGAGGCTACGCGCCAACGGCTGGAGGAACAGGCGCGCAAGTATCTTGCAGCGCAGACGCACGAAGTCATTATTCCGTCGTACTCGGCATGGTTCGACATGTCGCAAATCCATCCAGTGGAACAGCGTTCCCTGCCCGAGTTCTTTAACTCGCGAAACAGGAGCAAAACGCCTGCAATATACAAGGACTACCGTGATTTCATGATTAACACGTATCGTTTACGCCCTGCAGAGTACCTCACAGTCACAGCATGCAGGCGAAACTTGGCTGGCGATGTCTGTGCTATCATGCGTGTCCATGCATTCCTCGAACAATGGGGACTTATCAACTACCAAGTACGCATTACTCCCTTCTACACACGCGTTTTTCTAACTATAAGTCAATAGATTGACCCCGAGGCGCGTCCAGCATCTCTAGCACCCCCATTTACCGGCCACTTCCGTGTCATCCTCGACACTCCTCGTGGCCTCCAATCCATGCACCCAGGGACACGCCCTACCCACCCCGCCAATGCTTCAACAAATGGCACTCAACCCCCCGCTCCTTCAACTACCACTCCCGCCTCCCTCGAACTACGCAACAACATCTACCAAACCACCTCCAAAGCCTCACGGCCCGTCAGCTCCAGCGACGCTGCCGCACTCGTCAACGGTGCCGCCACAAACGGTAGTGCTGTGTCGCAGTCGTACACCTGCGACACCTGCGGTGCGGACTGCACAAGCGTGCGGTATCACTCCCTCAAAGACAAAAAATACACCCTCTGTGCGCCTTGCTACCTCGATGGTCGTTTCCCCTCCACCATGTTCTCAGGCGACTTTGTCAAGCTCACGCAAGCGGGTAGCGTCACCCCCTTCGGTGGTTCAGCCGACTGGACTGACGAGGAGACGTTACGACTTCTTGAGGGAATCGAGATGTACGACGACGATTGGAGTAAGATTGAAGAACACGTCGGGACTCGCAGTTCGCAACAATGCATCAAGCGGTTCCTGGAGCTGCCTATTGAGGACCCGTACCTCCAGGCGGAAGGTGATCAGGGTCCGCTTAGGTTCGGTCGGATCCCGTTCGAGCAGGCGGATAATCCGGTTATGAGCGTCGTTGCGTTCCTCGCGGGTGTGGTGGGCCCTAGCGTCGCTGCGGAGGCTGCGAAAGCTGCCTTGGGCGATCTAACGAAGGACG
Source organism: Termitomyces sp. K1Aa (assembly GCA_018221735.1). Lineage (NCBI taxonomy): Eukaryota > Fungi > Basidiomycota > Agaricomycetes > Agaricales > Lyophyllaceae > Termitomyces > Termitomyces sp. K1Aa. Next base: position 4,184 of record JABAJX010000268.1, read on the forward strand.
GCGAGGTGAAGGAGGAGAAATCAGGCGAGGGGAATGTCGGTGAGGTGGATAGGGAGGGTGACAAGACTCTTGCGGATGATAAGATGGACGAGGACGGTGCAGATGAGCCTAGTGCCAAAGTCGAATCCGGCACTCCGGCGCTTAACAAGCCCGCACCGTCGGTTCCACATTCCAAGGTCCAGCGTGCGGCCGGACTGGCGCTCAGTGCGTCCGCAAAAGCTGCACAGGCCCTTGCGGATGCGGAGGACGCACATATACGGTCGTCGCTTGCTCAGCTGATTAAGCTTACGCTTACGAAGCTTGAGGTGAAGATGCAGGCGTTTGAGGAGCTTGAGGGGGTGTTGGAGGATGAACGCCGGGCGTTGGAGGGCGAGAGGCTGAAGCTTGTCGCGGAGCGGACAGGCTTGACGAGGGCACTTGACGGCGTCAGGGCGGAGATGGCGAGGACCGGCGCGGTCAATGTTGGGGCTGTGAGCTTGGGAACGTCGAGTCAGGGCCCGGTTCCCCAGAATGTGCCGGGGGATATGGGAGTGGAGGGTGGTCCGGTTCATGATGGGAGCATGTTGTCGCTCAGTTAGGCGGAGAAGGCTGGTGAATAGTGCTGTTGCTTTCGTGATTTTCTTTCATTGCTTACGTGTCTGAATATTTTTTCTCGTTTACTAGTTTATTGTGTCGATTCATGTATTCTAGAAATAACCCTAGTGATGTTCGTGTTTGTGGAGAATCATCGCTAATTGCAAAATCTTATCTGTCCAATCTTTGTCAGTGTGGCAAGCCGCAATGTGGCGCCACAAGCCTGAGTCAGAATCATGAATCGACAAGAACATCCAACCGAACATTCTGAGGTATCATTAAACATTATTCTATTATTCTCGTATAAATTGCGCCACTGTGCTCAATTGTGATGTGCCGTGTACATCCTTTCGAGATTTTATCAGGTCATATCAAAGAGTACCTTTATCTGATAATAACAGCGACCACATCCGGGTATCGGCGCCTCTGCTACTCTCATTGACCTATCAAGTAGCTAGTAGATATATAAATATATAGGTGAAAAAGATTGTGTCCGAACCGTCCCACTTCCTCCTGGGTTTTCATCGTCTGCGTGAGATCCCACACGAAAGAATGTCTGGGTATCTCAGGGCATTCGCATATGTACCTCGTTATGCCCCGCCGCGTGGTCTAGCAACTGCGATATTGAAATGAAGCATGCTGCAATTGTCCTGTTCAAAGGATGAATCCGTGCACGATACGAAAAATCCTTCAAGCTGGTATCGCCGTTTCCTGCCAATTTTGCGGGCGTTTCGGATTACTGGCTCTCGAAGAAAAGAAGCTGCGTTAACGTTTAATCTTCGACTTCTTGATGGCTTGTCAATATCAATATCACGTACCGATGTCCATCACACTATCCATCTGTGACACGTCGCGCTTTCGAGTCAGCGATGGTGGAGGTACGAAACCAGCCCAGGACCAGAACCAGGGGCAACAAAGCCAGGGTTTATGTGCTTTGTTGGTTGGAGAAAGAACGGGTCAACTTGAACTGCTCCGTGCAAGTTGTTGAATTGTGCGCTTTGGCTGACACCAGCACGATGTTTCTTCTGCAGGTCACGCATCGCCTGTTTATTGGAAGCCAAATACCGTGCAAGAACAGGAAGAAAGGACTTAGGAAGGTGAAGTAGATCAAACGTTCCTCTTCCCCGTAAATTCGTCCTGAACTCCGCGTCCTTGACGAGACGCGCAAGATCCCGGACGAGGTGTATCGTCTTCATGTCCAACGTGGTGTCGTTCTGTCCATCTATTTCGTCGTGCATGCTATCACCGCCCATCGCATCCCCCCCTCTCGCTGCCAACTCAGCCTCAAGCAGGTATATCCGGTCTGCGAGCCTTTGTTGTTCCTGCGCTGCGTTTTTACGAAATTCGTCAAAACGCGCTTGGATGTCGTCTATCTGCTTCCTTTGCTGGGCTTCGATATGCTGCTTCTCATCTTCGAAGAGGGCGAGAAAGCGCTCAGCGCCTTTAGCTATAGCTGACGATATAGGAGGTTGGGGCTGAACGACATCAATAGGCCGTTGAACGTTGAATGATGAGGTACCAGACTGGGAAGATGACGAGACTATGAGATTGGTAGGGTGTGTGTGGTCATCCTGGGTAGATTTACGGAACGACATGGGATACGTAAGAAAAAGAAAACTTTCGTGCTTTAAAACGAAGAACTGAATGGCTTTTGAAGTTCAACGTTCATGGTCGGCGATAATTTGGTCTCCGTGCAGTTCGGAAATTTTGTACACTTCTTGGTCTCTTAACCTGGCGACAACCATTCGGTAACCTTTTTGCTCAGCCGCTTGAGGTTTCTCTGCTATAGGAATCCGAACAACGAGAAATTTGACATCTTTTCTGAGTCACCTGCTTCAAGTAGAGGAGTCATTACACCGCCTTTTTGTCGCCCCTTCTACAGCCTTCTACCTTCTTCCCGCACATGTCTCAACTTCACATCCACAGAGGATTGGACAGGACAAATGTATCTAAAACTGTTTTGGCGTTGTATGGCTCAATTGCTAATCGGCTATTTCGATGATCGATGATGCTGCAGACGTATGTATGTATGTAGTCACTGACTTTTGTGATGTTGATGAGGACTCACGGTAACAACTCTACGTGGTCGGAGCCGTTCGGAGCCGCCTCCCTGATTATTCCCTCAAGCAATACCAATGATCGTTTCATGGTCAGAAACGCGTCCAGTCCAGATGGTCGCGTTTTTAATAAGTGTTGGTGGCGTTTCTGGTTGGAGCCGATCAGACTGAGTTCTGCTGTATAAAGAGGTTTTCCAGACAACCTGTCTACGGTCATGACAGTCTGGAGACACCTGGTGTGGATCACTCTCAAAACCCGGTGGCAGTCAAGCAGAAGCTGCTCCAGATTATGGCTACCGAAGTCCTGCTCAGCACGACACTACACGGGTCCTATGGTGTCGTCTGTTCTGACCTCGAGTGGTTTGGCCCATCCCTCCCCCACCAAATCCATCCTCACCGTGTTGAAGTTGTTCGGCGTCTCACGGGAATGGTGTTCATTTCTTCCAGCGATTCCTTCGCGCGCCGCTGCGTTTCAAAGGCGATACAGCTGCCCAAGTTCGCACACGGCTTCGTGGCACACCGATCAGCTGTCCCTTCAGCAGTGTATTATGGCGAAGTCATCTTGTTCGTTATGGATTTTGCCGTCAACCAAAGGGCGAATGGGCTTTTTTATACCGCTTGCACGATGATCTTTGGCTGTGGGACGCCGACCCTGAAAAAAGTCTTGCAGGGTGGAAGGAGATGAATGTTTTCGCTGATCTCGTCGGCCCCAAACGTGTCGGGCCGACAAAGCCTGCTGGACTCCCTGAGGGCGACATTCGTTGGGGTTTCCTCTGCTTCGATCCATCCCAAACCCGATTCGTCATCGACCAGAAACAAGTTTAATAATTAATTGACAAGCATATTGTCGAGCTCCGACGGCAGCTCGCAGCGACAAAATCGGTTTTCGGTTGGGTGAACGCGTACGATAAGTACATGGGCTTTTTCGTGAGGAACTTTGGTGGACGACCCGCACCTTGCTTCAGCAATGCTCATCTCACCGATATCATCAGTACCCTTGCCCGAATCAAGCAGGAGCTGTTTCCCAATGTTCAGGCCTAGGGGGGCGCCGTAACGTATCTCCGCTCAGTGGTCGAGACGTGTTTTGGTATCGAGAACCTCCCACAAGGATACTTTTACCTCCCCATCAGCAGAGGTGGTCTTGAGTTTCGCCATCCAATGATCGAGATGTTCGCGTTGACGCAGAGCTTCGATGACGAGGAACTTCAGACCTTCGAGGCTCTTGCCAAGCATGACATTCGGTATACAAGGACCTCAAGGATCGTTGCGATGACCCCACAATGAGCTTCCCAGGCAAGGACTCAGGTCCGTTTTTAACGCTGAACGAATTCTTTTCGCTGCGGGAGTCATGGCTGTGGGAATGGAAAACCCGCTATGTATATATGTATGATGACGGTAAAGAGTTTGGCGCTAGTACACAAGACACCTGTGGTAGAATCTTATCTGTCACAGGCGAAGACAAAATACACATGGGGTGACCTGGACCGGTACGAACAGTGGCTTGTGTCGCTTTACGGCGAGGAGGTGGTGAAGCGTTTCGGCAGCTGGGAAGTGGTGGATGCGTCCTTGATTCCTGTGGGGATGGTGCAGTTATCCAGGGCTTCACGGATGAAGTTGGGTCAATAGACACTGGAGAAAGTAGGTATGAACACGAAGGGTATCGCTACAACAAACTAAACGTTAAAAGAACAATGTTTCTAATGATACTTAGATACCGTGCTGACACCCGTCTAATAAGATTTGATTTTGATTCTATATATCTCGTTTCGCGTGTTGTTAGACCTTCCATTACGAACGATAATCACCGTTAAAGTTGATTCAGACGAGGATATGAATCATCGATCTCGTTCGCCATTGTTTGGAAAGACAAAAAACGAAGTGAAGACTCAACGTCAAGATTACCCAGGTGAGGTACTATCCACCGCTTAAAGATTGTTTCCCCTCTGAATCTACCTAACTTGATGTGAGGGATATTTGTCAATGTGATGTTCGGACCTGTGAGCATGCGACGGTAGGCTATAGCTCCAGGTGATGACGGTGACTACAACATTAATGGTTATTGATACCCTGAATTTGGTGCGTAAGTGAAAAGTCAATGAGCATGTTAAGCAGGTCTGAAAGCAGCCTTACAGATGATAAATTTATCCATCCTGAAGTACATAGGCTCTTGGAGAGACAGGAACTTAGACTCTAACGATCTTGATATCGAAAATATAGACGATCTCTTTCTAAGCTTGGGCGGTGCCGTTCCATCTGCGTGATAAAACCCCGGAATCGGTATCGAGAGGGGAGAATGATCGGTCGTCTCTTCCCTCCCCACGTCTTCACCTTTCTTCACATCCACTTCCACCACTTCCCCTCCCCCCACGTGCCTTGCCATAAGTTTCACTCGGCGGCCCATAGAAAGAAAGAAAGAGGTACCAAGCACAACAAGCGTAAGCGGGATACTACACCCCGCGCCCGAGTCCCCAATGTGCCGAGGAGATGCTGCCCTGCACGTGCATGTGCTACGATGGAGCTCCAGAGGGGTCATGAATTTGGAGAGGGCGGTAAAGGTGCGGTTAGTGGTTTTGAGAAGGCGGCGCGGGAGGGTTGAGGGGCGGCATGAGTGTGTAGTGGAGGAGAGGAGTGGAGAGGGAGAGAAAGCATGTTGTCTGAGGCGTAGGGCATTCCGACGTACGTGGAGACATGGGAAGAGGGGGGTGTGGAGTCTGAGTCTGGGAGGGGCAAGGAGGGGTGGAGGAGGGCGAGGCGAATGATGTGGAAGTGGACGGGGCGTGGCGGAGGCATATGGTGTCAGAGTCAGGATGTCGAGTCAGACACCAACGCTCCAGATTTAGTGGAAGTACGAAAAAGGAGCTGAAAGACGCACGTCCCATGCCGATGGTAGAGTAAAGTACAAGATACGTCAATGCACGGCCTGCCATTGCGTTTTTGTTATCGTTTGGGCCCTATTTTAGACCAGCCTAAGTTTGAGGAGAGAGCTCATGAACATCGAGGCTGCCAGTGACACGCGTTCACAGTTCGAGACTTCGAGTAGTGGCGGGTGTTTGCATACTACCGGTAACACACGCACGCCATGGCGGCCCGCTCCCGTTCTACCCTAGGACGCCTCTCGTGCCACTGTAACTGTTCCGCTACAAAGCCATGACACGACAGTACTAAGTATTGAAAGTTGGCAACGAGTTGGCGTTCTCTGGCGGAGCTCGGACCCGACGGGAAGAAGAGCGGAAGCTGACCATTTCCTTTAGACTCGAATTAATCGCTCCCAATACTTTGGACTCGCCTTTCCTGTTTTCTCCCAACTTTGGACAAGTTGGATCCTCGGTGAGCTAATCCGAATTTCTATTGACTAGTTTGTGTTAATGAGGTGTCAATGTTGAGCCTTGCAAGGCAAGGAGCATCCCTTCTATAATTGACCAGGAGATTCAAGTTTATATGTACGTCTTTCTAGGTTATGTCAACTCAGATGCAATACTATGAGCACCGTGCTAGCTGTTCTCCATGCTGGCAAATTTCAGTGTTGGCCCTTAAGGCCTTAATAAGGGTTGAAATTTATCTTTTAAGGGTCAAGTCTTCTTAATTAAGACATTATATTAAGGGTTATTTAAGGGTTATTCCAAAAATGGTACAGACTTGATTTAACTACTGTAACCATTCCTTCCAATTCACCATCATCTGGTATTCTGTCCTCATCTTTCCTTTTGACCTCCAGATAGCAAATCCAATCTCTGTAGTAACCACTTTGAGCACTGATGACTGTAGACAGCTGTAGCAAGACCTTCATCCATGGTTTGCATTCTGCTTCTCTCTTCTCAGA
>JABAJX010000271.1:0-10487 GCA_018221735.1 Termitomyces sp. K1Aa
TGAGTACCTCAGGAATGGTTCTGAGGACACATAGACAGGTGGGTGGCACCGGATGTATAGCTTTGGTTTATATTTTTTCCCCAACAAACCAAAGAGAGTGATTATATAAATCATGGGACATCCCATCCCATGATTTGATTTTTTACAAACATACGAACAATTGACATATCATACCTGAGTCCAAAGCTGACTTAAAACTTAAACATTCATTGGCCCAGAAGATCTAGATGACTCTAAGACTCTAAGAATAAGAAACAACCACAAGCAACACAAACATTGAAATGAACTACCAAATATGGCAAAAAACAAAACACACATGATCTTGTTGAATTTTTTGGGAGACAGGATTCTAGGCATATAAACCGAGAAGGATCTTTATCGAGTGGTGACCCACTACTTCGTAGCGGGCATATCGATCATATCATCAAAGTCTGCATTTGGAGACTACTCATCCTTTCCCCGTCCGAGTCCTTCGCCACCTTGATGTTACATAGTCAGGAACACACTTCGATCGAACCAAATTCTGATTCCAAATTCGACTCTCTTGACTATATCGCCTTCCGTTTGATATGTAAATTTGTATACCTTGGTGCCAATCCAAAGCATCCCAAGACAGAACTAAACCGCGCATCCACCTCCTGTTTCCTCTTGCGGGAAGCCTCCCTTCCGTTGCTCTCCAACGAAGTTCACAACATATCGAGTTGGGTCCCTCGTGAAAAGAATGGAGAACTTAAGTACATGTGGCCGTCAACAATCTGGCCATACATACGGTGAGCTTTCCTGTAGCTACAAGGATGATTCACACTGATAATAAAGCAGCAAGGTGAATGTACATGAACATACCCGAGTCGTAAAAGGCAGAAAATCACCGATCAATATAGACAATCTGAGTGTACACCTGCTTTGCCTGAATAACCTCAGTCACCTCGTCTTTCATCTCGAATCACCTTCAATTACTCTTTTGGAAGCGATTTCATCCATTCCCCTGGAGTCGGTCGAATTTTTCAACGCTCGTTCTGATAAACTCCTCTTTAACCACTTGCCCTATATTGAATCCTCGGCGGGGGCACCTTACTTCTCTGGCTTTAACTGTGATACCTGAGAGGTCACCAGACATTGACACAGTTCGAGAGTTTGAGAATTCAGCAACCCTACTCCGAAACTGTTGCTCCAAGGCTGAAAAATCGCGGGAGATCTGATTCAGTTCTCGACACTGGCCAAAATTGAGTGGACGGAATTACACACACTTCGTATGGTGGGCCACGTCCCCTCCAATCAATCCGAACCTTTCTCCGTTGTCATCAATTGCATACCACCTTTGCACAATCTCGACTACAATTTCTCTTCTGGATGCACATATCGACATCCCACCGTCTTTTATCTGAAGATGGAACAAATCTGCCAGATCTGGAGACCCTCTATATCTCAAACCTTCGACGTGACGATATACTGGTAAACCACCTTCCTGAGAACTTGAGAGTTCTCCGAGTAGTGGCTCTTCGCGATATCTACAGCAAAAAGTGGCTCACCCGTGGAGAATTATGCGTCTATTATACTGCCCTTAATGACGACGATGCTCTGCGCTGGGTCTCTGCCTCAGCAAAGCTACCGCATCTGGTCGAGCTAGCCATGACATTGGAACGACCCCCTGATCCTGTGCTTCTAGAGGCAATTGCTAAAGCCTGCCCGACTGCGAACCCTTGAGAGCCGAGTTCGAGGAAAACGACAGATTGTCTCCCTATTCACCGGTTGGTCACGTATACATATTCATAATCTGTCAAACATCATTAGGAGATGTTCATCCAACCCCTTTCACAGCTGAAGTACTTGAAAAGGCTCCTTCTCGCCATAGAGTTTGACCCACATAATTTGTGGCGGGATCGCGAAAGCTCGACGTTTCTCGCCCAAAACCCCATTTCCAGTCCGAAAAATGCTCAGAAATTGTTTGTCGAGAATCTGTCTGGTTTGGATACCATTGGGTTTCTCTATCACAACAAAGATCGCTTCTACGGCTTTCTGTTTGGAAAACGGGGAAGATAAACCGTTTAAATTCATCAGTTTTCGTCGAAAAATACTACATCTACTAAATCCAGTATTCGTTTGTTTCTTCCATGAGATGATTGTAAAATACACCAGAAGCTACGATGGACATAATAATATACGTACAGATACAAGTCAATCTCTCCCAACCTTCCTTCCTCCCCGGTCTCCCACGCTCTCTTGGAGGACACCAGGCGCTGGAGCGAGTCGGCACCATTCAGATAGAGATAAAATAGCTGAAATACTTGCCCCAACTTCGTAGTATAGCATATCGAAATTATATAAATTCTTGGAGTAATAACCAGCCGGATGTACTGATCCTGGGAAAAAGCATTATGAGAAGTTTGCCTCGCTCACCGGCGGACATGCGATCTAAGCAAGTGTACATCTCCCTGGCCATGTGAGCATCTTCAAAAAGCGCGGTCCGAAACGGACCGCACTGCAGGCAAAGTAGCGCGCCCCATACTGTTATAGACTCAGAACCCATCGAAGCCGAACCGCAGTAGACCTTTTCCCATATGTCCAACGCATCCTCAACAATCGGTGGAAGGGTAGCCATCGTAGGGACAGGTAGCCGCGCGGAGATGTTCGTCCGTGGCATCGTCGAACGACCCGCAAGTGTCGTAGTGGGTATCTGTGAGCCCAACTCGATCCGGGCCCAGTACTATAATGATCTTATCGTGTCGCTTGGGGCGAAGAGTGTTCCGGTGTATAAACCGGGGGAGTTTGAGAGGATGTTGAGAGAGGAGAGGGTGGATGTGGTGGTTGTTACGTGCGTTGATGCGTTGCATGATTTGTATATTGTTCCTGCGTTGGAGGCTGGAGGTAGGTATCGCCCGAGTATACTCTAGATCTGATAAGAAGTACTAACCATTTTCTCACTTTCAGTTAGGGTGTTAACGGAGAAACCTATGACTACGGATGTTGAAAAGTGCAGGCGGATTCTTGAAACGGTGCAAAGGACTGGGCGACACTTCACGGTTACTTTCAATTACAGGTGAGAACACCTAAAGCTCTCGATCGTCTTTGGTAACGGAGAGTAGGTACAACCCAGTCCATGAACTCGTAAAGCGCACGATTTCCGAAGGAAAGATAGGCCGAGGTTTGTGTCGTTGTGTCTCTAGTACCGTTTGTTAATAACCAACACAATAGTACTTTCCGTCCATTTCGAATGGCTGCTCGATACCGTCCATGGCGCGGACTATTTCCGCCGCTGGCACCGCCAAAAAACCAACTCCGGAGGACTAATGGTACACAAGTCAGGACACCACTTTGATCTCGTAAACTGGTGGATCGACGCTGAGCCGGAAACTGTCGCTGGGTTTGGGAAATTGGCGTTTTATGGTGATGAGGCGGGGAAGAGACACGGATGGGCGAAGGAGTATGTTCGGGCGAGGGGAAGTGAGGAGGCGAAAGACGATCCGTTTGCGATTCATCTTGAGGCGGATCCGACGTATAAGAAGATATATGCTGAGGCGGAGGGAGAAGATGGGTATTATCGGGATCAGAACGTACGTTCCAGCAATAATGCAACGTTCTGGCAAATGCCAACACTTGGTGTAGGTTTTTGCCCCGGGGATCGGGATTGAAGATGACATGAGTGTCATGGTTCGCTATAACACTGGAGCGACGTTGACATATCATTTAGTAAGAGGATATCTCTTGAGCTACACCGCTGCCCTCTTGACGATTCAATAGACTGCATACTCACCGTGGGAGGGTTACCGTGTCATGTTCAACGGTTCACATGGACGACTCGAACTAGAGGTTGTCGAGTCACAATATCGCATCCCTTCATCATCTCAGGGTGTCTCCCATGGTACACAACCTCTCCTACATGCGGGCCCCGCGACAGTTACTTTGCAGCGGCTCTGGGAGAAACCTGAAAAGCTCCCAGTGGAATATGATCATGCCGGACATGGCGGCGGGGACAAGAGGATGTTGAATGTCTTATTTGGACCAAGACCTGGAGAAGCTCCTGAAGTTGGCGATGCAGCTAAGCAGAGCGCAAATGAAAGGGATGGTGCCCTTGCCCTCGCAGTTGGACTGATGGCAAATGAGAGTTTCAAGAGTCAGAAATTTGTTGAGCTGAGGAGTCTGAATCTTCCGTTGTAGTACATTCAGTGGACCATGAAATAACAGCCTCATTGTCGCGTCGTCTCTCGTGGAGATTCCATTTCCAATACAGTCAATATCGGACGAAAGCCAGTACCAGCATCAGCACCACCAGCATCAGTATCGCCAGCACTGCAGCCAAGCTCATGTCCTGATCAAAAGAAACGAGGTCCTCGCATCAGATAATATCAGGACTCTCTTTCTTCCGTCTCTAGATTTCTCGCTCGCGCATTCAGCCCCCATCGGCTTAGTTTTGCTTTCGTTCTGTATCTACTTCCGAATTCTACCACTCACGGGCACCAGATGCTTTTGAAACTTCTACCGGGCTGCATGCTGCTTGATCGTTGCGTACAATTCCCACCAGAAGAGACGAAACTGAGCAGAGTAAGTGTTCTGATGGGATGATCGGAAGAGCGGACCCGAAGATCTCTGATCGGTCAGGACCCCGGATTGTATCAGACTCAGGCCAGCAGAACCATTCAATCGTCCAAATTCGGTCAATTCTACAATATCAAAAAGTCAAACAAATCGATGTACTTTCCCTCGTGATAACGGACTGTTTAGAGAGTAATTTTTTAGCCTGGAAATCCCATGCGGCATCCCCTAACTTATTGTTTTTTTTCGAAGACTCTGCCACTCAATTTTTCTGCCGAACGATCTCGCAGTCTAATCCGGGGTCCTTCAGATCCTTAATTTCATTCTCCCTGTCCATGATTGTCTCTTGACCACGACCACCAACTACGATGATGGGCTGGAATCTCAGGCCATCGTCCATTAAGATCTTCTTTCTAGGCGCAATCTGCACATTCCTTTTCATCCTCTACTCCTACACCGAACCAAACTTCCTTGCATCAATAAATCTGCCAAAGGAATCTTTAGGTTACAACTTCGACAGTATACCAGGACAATGCCCACCTAGAGCCTACGGAAATGGTCGCTGGACTGGCCCACATTATCGTACAGATATCTCTCATATGACGAACCAGTCCCAAGCACTTGCTTTCTCTGGTTTTGATAGCTGCGCCAGCTCACGCGAGTTCTACTGGCATCTCGCTTCTGACAACACTGACCAATGGGACCGGTTTCCGGAGGCCCAATCCTACAAATGGACCGTCGGTCCAGAGGATGGATGTGAGGGCCTAGAAGAACTGAACAAGGAGAAGATGGTGAAGGACCTGGTGCAGCAAGGCGGATGGCTATTGCTCGGCGACTCAATCACCGAAGGTCACTTCTTCTCATTGTCATGTATCCTATACCCACACGTCATCGCTACACCAACCTATACTCCAAACTCGTACTTTGATCGCGCATGGCCGCAGAATCTTTACCTCAACCCCAAATCGCCTCTTGTCAAGGAAATGTACATTCCTGCCGACTTTGACATCGAGAAGACTCCACTCGCTACTTTCCGACGTATTGATCTTCTCATGACACCTGATGAGCTCATCCATCTCCACAAAACACTTCATCCGAACACGCACGATGGTTTCTCTTTGTTCTCGGAGGAGGCGACATGGAACCTGAGTCCGACGGAATACCTCCTCCTGTTCTTCGCAAACAGATATAGCACACTCGTAGTGAGTACAGGCGGCCACTGGACGACCACGCTTTTCGGTGGGTATGGGAAGGATAAACCTCCCGCGTTCGAGGGTGCGAAGCTCGGTATCGATGGTGTAATTGATTTCTTCGAAAGCGCTATGAGGAAGTGGGCTACGGATATCCAAAGTGCTTTCGACGGAACCGCTAGGAAGGATCGCGGGGCGAGGAAAAGACAGGTTGTGGTTCGCGCGTACCTCCCTGGACACGATGATTGTCATAATATCAAGAATCCATGGGATGAAGTCCGTCCCGAGGGGAGTCATTCATATAATTGGGGCAGCATCTGGAGATACAATGAAGTATTCGAGGTTCGGGTTCGATTCCTAAAAGATTGTTATTTCACTAACACTGATGTCTTCAGAAAATACTAACCGAAGCACCTGAAAAATATCCCGACTTACATTACCTTGCTATCGAGCGACCTGGGCGCCTACGGCCTGACGCGGTCCGTCCCTCTATATCAATGCTCGTCCTTCAACCTCATTTCTCTCTATAGCATACTACGAGTGACTGCCTTCATATAATGACTGGCGCAGGCGTCATGGAAGGATGGTCTCATTATATCTGGCACTACGTCTCCAAGGAGCTGGGCCGTGGTCGACATTCACGGGTGCACACCTAGACGATTCGTGTAGAGGAGGGAGAGTCTGGAGGAACATTCGACTTGAAAGAAAGGAACAAAGTACTTAAGGTCATTTAAATTATTTATTGCATTGTTCGTTCTTTTCTTCTTCGCATTGCGTTTACTTTGTTGTCATTATTCACTGATACCCCTTTTCAACCTTTGTAAGGCCCACTTGCAACGTAATACCACATGATACGACTCACTTTTAATTTAGACTTTTCATGCGCTCCATGAGTAACTGGTGAGAAGTGGGTCCATCACGGCGCAACGGTCCGAATGTATTCCCCCTATGACAACACAGATCGAGATCTTTGGTTCAACGGATCTCATCCTCCTATCTCTCTGATATCATGTCCAACATCGCATTCACTTCAAACACTGCTCACCTCCCAGACGGTATTGACATATTCTACACAGATAGCGGTCCTCCTCCCGGTTCTACTGATTACACAACTGTCATCATATTGCACGGGACCGCGTTCTCAGGCGGTGAGCGCCATCCAGTTATTCGCTCCACCAGTCCGGGTGTTAACATCATTTCGCCAGAGAACCTGAAAAAACTTCATTCATATGCACACGCCTTCAACCTACGCACGGTGATCTGGAACCGACGAGACTACGCCGGCTCCTCCAAATTCACCTCTGAGGATCTAGATGATCTCAAGCACGGCCGAAAAGCCTTCCTCGATCGCCTAGGCATCCAGATCGCTCAGTTTCTCCTGTGGTTCATTGAACAATTCAATGTTCCTAGAGTTAGGGTTGATCGTCGGACGGGCGGGTTCGCTGTTATGGGGTGGTCCATGGGGAATGCTACTGCGATAACTTTGTTTTCCCACAAGGATCTTCTTACTCCACAGGCTTACGAAGTCCTAGGAAGTTATGTGAAAGACCTGATTATTTACGGTAAGAAATTCAGACCAATCAAATCACTCCTAATTGAATACACAGATGCAACTCTTTTCGCATTTGGATGGAAACCTACCTCGAATGAGGAACCTCCGATAACTTATGAGCCTCTTTCGACATTTAGTACCACGGATACGCCTGAAGAGATTCAGCGCAAATTGACTGATTTTCATGCGTGGTTGAGCTCGTATTATGATCATCCCGAGAACCCAGAATCGGTCAGTGAATTACACTTAGCGAAACGCACGGAGCATGCCACAAGTGATAGTTGGACTGTTGAAGAGTTGGAGTCGTTTCATGATTATGACACCTTCATCAGATCAGAGATGCCCATGTAAGTATTGTCTTCGTTCTCATACTTGAATTTCTTTGTCATTTGAAGGATCTCCTACTGATGGACAATTACAGGTACCAGCCCAACATCGAACCAACTATACGTGAGTTATCAGCTCGAGTTCTTGGACTTGAGGATCCCGCCACAATGGCATTTCCAAACTGTCCTATCATCTATCTTCGTCCCACACGAACTACTTGGCGGTGCTACTGGTTTGGTGTTAAAGCGAAGCGCATTTACGATGAGCATAGACAGATCGGTAAGAATGTGAGGACTGCTATTTTTCTGCCCATTGAGGGCGGAAATCACTTCGTCAGTTTGATCAGCTTGTTTGGATCATAGAGAAGCGCTAAAGGTGAGAATTTGGTTTCTAGGCCCATTGGGATATGCCGCAGAAGGTGATGGAGGCTGTGGCTCTTGGTATACGAGGGGCTGCCGTTTGAACACTGGATCACACGTGAAATATGATTTCGGGTCTCGACGATATGTATACTAGGCTCTAGCCCTCTCCGGAGACCAAGTGAAACAAGAAACTTTTCTCCTGTCCAGCGTTGCTAACCTCTTTACAAATTCGCGACCAATGATTCGCTATGCTCTTGCCTGGATAAAGTTACTTCCTAGAGCACTTACATCAGTTGTTGCTCCTCACTCCTGAAAAAATCAGAGGATCCCCAGTACCAAACTAAGTGTAGTACGGATCCAAGAATCGACACGGCCTTTACCGTATGATCCCAACGTGATCCTGCGCCCTGATCTCGAGAACACTCGACAAAAATATGAATACACCGACCACTTTATTCTGTTTCTGGGATACATTCATTACCTCGCAGAACTGTTACAGACGACAAAACCGACCCAATCGCAACCACATTCACGAAAAATTCCTTTCGTAAACTTCGAGCTGCCCATCCTTGTCAGTGGCATTTAAATTCTCCTGATAATCAAAACCCGATCTATGGGCCATCTACTCGGAGTGTAATCCGTCGATGCTATGTCACTCGGTCTCATAAAGTCTTGGGACCCAGGTGTTCGAAGAAACACTATTTGAGAAGAGACATCTTGGCCCCCTTCCGTTAACGTTACCTGTGTCCGTATTCGTCTCCTCCAGATCCTGGGCGCAATGGACGATCCTACAGTGGAGACCTTGTTAGTATACACGAACATCGGGTTTAAGCGATAGTCTTAACATGCATTTGGTTCTCAGAGTCCGCGCTTTTGTGAGGCAGCCTGCCATATCCTCTATTTTTCTGACCTTGCTCCCCCAGTTCATTGGAAATCTACTAAATTATGGTACAGCCTGGGTGCCATCCGTTTGTAATACTGAATCGATGCTCTTGACAGCGTTTCTTGGAGTCCTTTCTGTCCAGGTTTACTTCTATGTCCTCACTTTCCCGAATGATAAGATGTACATCAAAGTTTTAGGTATTTCGCCCCCAAAAAATCATGAAACCCCATTCTACTGCCTATTTCATTCATCATCATGTCTTAGTATTCTCGACCTATGTGCTGGATTTTGCCCATACCATTTTTACGACCGATGTCGCCTGGTGAGTCAGTCTGCAACATTCATTAACGTTATGATGACGAGACTGGTCTCAGGATGGCTATTCGTCAAAGTTGGCAGTCAACTGTACCTTTCAAATTGTCTTTATGGAGCCTCAATATCCTTTCGCCTCTAGCTGGATTTGGTACTGTTTTTGATCAATACGATAGTCGACATGATATTGAAACTGGTAACGTTTTCCTGGCAGTTTCCTTCCTTGCCCAATGTTTCTTTGCATGGAGAATATGGATTCTCTCATCTCCCTCTCGCCGTCTGGTTCATGTCATAATAACCTACGCAGTAGTCGTTGTGAGCACCCTTGGGAAGTCTCGCCATTAAATTACCTTTCACTGATCGCTTCCACAGTCTGGCCTGGCGTCTTTTGCCATGTCGATTGCATTTGGAGTAACAGTAAGTCTCTCGACATCTGTAGAAATGCAGAAGTGTTTATTAATACAGGTAAACACCGAAGTGCTCTCCCATCAAGGTCATCTTCTGGAATCGAGTTCTGTCATTGTGTGTTACTTCCCGCACTGGTTTCCATCAATTATGATGGCTTAAAAGCCTTTCTCAGGCGTGGCTGGCGATTGGTGTCATCTGTGATATTTTGATTGCCGTTACGTTAGTGATCCAGGTAAAGACAGACAGTCAATATTCCATAAGTGACGAGCGCTGAGATGATACAGTTGAGATCAAACATCAATAATGAATTCCACTTTATCAACGAGATCCTGCGCCGCGCGACCCGCATAGCTCTTGAAACAGGTGGTCTGACATGCGCTGTCGCTATCGTAGAGCTCATCCTTTACATCGTATCTTCTTCCTACTTCTTCTCTCTGTGAGTAATTTTCCTTACTCCTAATCCCCCAAACAAATACCAAGTCAACGCATAACTGCATTCAGGCTCATGATGTGTGGAAAAGTGTATTCGAACTCACTTGTAGCTTCCCTGAACTCGCGTGCGGCTATATTCAGAGTCCAAAAACCTTCCGACGCTCGGGTGTGGGAGATCTCAGATCGGCCTGGCCAAAGACTTGATTTTGCAGTCACGACATCGGCTACGGCCAGAAGCCCTATACTCAGTGACGTCCATTTGGAGGGACTTGAGCATAAGGGATAGATTTTGCATTGTGAACTCAATCTGGCACAGGGTATAGGGTGGTGCGATATGCAATTCCGGGACACCTCGTACATCATAGGATTGTGGTTGGAAGAAAATTGATGGGTTGGGTCTATGAGCACGTATCTCATTTTACCCTAAAATTGTTCCGCAATGTTGTATCTCCATTGTCCACTCGTATCTTATCAAAGAGTATTACAATCGG
>JABAJX010000272.1:0-10464 GCA_018221735.1 Termitomyces sp. K1Aa
TCCGTGAATATATGGGATCTTCTGCTGATCCGTTGATAGAACGACGACGAGAAGGATTTTGTGGAATGGTTGATAAGTCTGGCCAGATCGTTGCATGAAGAAGACGATGTCGTCAAGGATAACGAACTCCGACGGGTTAAGTTTCCTTCTTTCATTTTTTGTTCACTCTCGTTGGGCGATCTTTCTTACTCAGACCATCTATAGAAAGAGAACTTGATTACTCAACTGCAGGTCAAAATTCGAGAGCTGGAATCAAGTCTTGCCCATCTGATCAAGGAAAAAGAGGAGCTGTCGGGCGGCACGATAAAGTCTATGATTAACCTCGACGTCTTCATGACTTCAAGCCCAAGCCCATGCCCGACTGAATTCGACCTACCTGTTTGTTATTTTTATCGTCTACATTCCGGACATTGTTTTACCTTCCACCCCTCTAGTGTGAACCAGTGGTGCCTGTCATTGTCGGCGCAGTACCCCCTATACAGCCACTCTCTGCAAAAGCTGTGTCCTCGCTGACAAAGCCTCGAAATACAACCTCAGCTTCTGCGCCCATGACGAAACAAACTCCCGCCCTGACCAAGACCTTAACGCAGAAGAAAACTACTGGATTGTCGTTCTCAAGCCTCGACGAATCGGACTCAGAAGAAGACATACCGCTCTCTGAAACATCCGCTGCCGTAAAAAGCGTGCTAGGGAAGAGGGGCCGAGTGCCGTCGCTTTCTCAACCTCAGGACCTCGACCAATCGCCCAATCAAGTCGCTGCGAACTCGACCCTGAAGACGTATACAGGTTCCCGCCGCTCGGTATATGTCTTTCTTTTGTCGTCATTTGTTGCATTGAGTTCCTGGATGTTGCTGATCCCTTTTCTTGCCGTGTATATTAGAGGAATGGTGCGGCAGGTCGAGCCACGAATGCGTCTTTGGCACCAGTGTCTCCGGCCATGCAGAAGAAGGTAAGAGATTCGTCTCTGATTGTTTTAAATGACCTGGTCTGCATGCACTTCGCTGTCGCTTCAGGCTGCGGACGTCAGCACAAAGCCCAAGAAGAAGCGCAAGTGATGGTTTGGACTAGTAGAATTGTGTCCGTTCTGTAAGGTTCCCCATGTTTCCTTCGTGTCATTGTCGACCTCCTAGTTTGTCTGTTCTCTGTTGCATTTATCTCTTGTACTCACTTGTCTTGTACACCCTTCAATTTGTCAATCACAATTACAATGACCTTGCAAGCCTAACCGATCCTCAACTATTTTTGCAGAACCAGTTAAGAAGTGTTTGACCCCTTTCACTCATTGCAAGATACTTTCTTTTCTATTTGAAAATGAATACTAGCTCATCACATTCGAGGTCCATATAGATAGCTAAAGCTCTGGTTGATCCTATCCCTTGAAGTATCCTTGAAGTATATCACCACCATATGGTAAGTTCCTGTCAGTGTTAAGGCAAAAGATATGAATCGATATCTTGATCTGAGTTCGTGTTACACTGAAGCTACCGTTGTCACGCTATCCACGAGCTCCATACTCATCCACATGAGCGAAAACACCTTCGCGATCTCCAAGTGGTGTCATTGACCAGAATCGCTACCAGTACGCCAAAGGTGGTGTTAGATTGAGATTTTTTGGAGCAGCCGGGAAAAACCCTGACGCACATGCCATAGTGAACCGTATCTGACAATTCTCGATAAGCCTAGTTCCACATCAGATTGCTTTAGGACTCCATTCCACAAAGTTTTGACGATCTTAAACTCAATTCGTGTTCTAATATACAATGTTGAAAGACGCGTCGAACTGAGCTTCTCCAGAAAGTTTTCCTGCGGAATTTGATTTTTTTAGTAACCTGAATATTCTTTTAAACAAGCTCACAAGGCCGTTATAGTCAACAAGATAGAAAGAGAGTATCCTTAGTTCAGCAAATCCTTCGACGATCTGTTCCCATTCGGTACTCCCGAGTTCCACATACGGGACGTTGATGA
Organism: Termitomyces sp. K1Aa; assembly: GCA_018221735.1. Lineage (NCBI taxonomy): Eukaryota > Fungi > Basidiomycota > Agaricomycetes > Agaricales > Lyophyllaceae > Termitomyces > Termitomyces sp. K1Aa. The sequence goes on from JABAJX010000272.1 coordinate 1,966, forward strand.
AGTCCAAACGTCGCTTGTTCAGAAGTATCTTGATCAGAGAGGACGGGAATCCACACAACCTTTCATCGTCTGCTAGGAGTGTGAATGACGTGAGGGGCGAGATCAGAATCAGAAGGTCAAGCCATTGGAACAGGCTTTCATAATTATTTCTGTAGGCAATGCCCTGATGGCGTAAGATCAAGCGCTTGAGTTTTGGGAGGCCGGAGAAAGTTGAAACACGATGCTTTTAGAAAGCCTCAGTCCCGAATAAGGTATAAATGAGAGGTCCTACTGGGATCCACATAAGGAAGAGTTCCAAACTCACAAGTTCGGGCATATTTGACAGTGTAGACATGAGTGTCCCCGAATCGTCTAGAGATGTAAGACCTCTCAAACATGTCGAGACTTGGGTGAAAGTTTCGACCTGGATGTCGAAAGCACTCTGTATGGGCCCTTTAACACAGCTTGAAGCTGGCCCTCATGACTTGGACACTCACCCACAAACTGAGAGATTCGAGGTTATACAATACAGGAGAAAGCGAGAGAACTACGTCATCCTCATCTAAAGAAGCGATGCTTAAGGAGGACAGACGCCCAGCCAAGGGAATAAGGCCTGCAATGTGAGGAAGTTGTAGATGGAAGCCTAAGTCGAGGCGATTGATGGTCATGCATTGTTCGAGTACTCGTGTACATGCCAAAAAGTACTGAGTAGGAAGGGCTACTCCTTGTTCGAAGACAAAGGTGTAGGATTTGAGGTTCGGAAGCTTTGCCAGTATTGCAAGTGATGGAATTTCAAACGTCCTTTCCGATTTCTGACTGTCTCTAGCGTCATTAGTAGAGGCTGTGGGAAGTTTCAGACTCATTCCACACTTTCAAGTCCTCGGAGTGACTTCCACGTACGATGGTGGCGAACGTGATTAACGTGGGATCGGATCTCTGGATGAAATTGAAGGGTGTGAAGGGCATTTAGTTACAATTCCTCCATTTGACATTAGATCAATTGGTCCGGCCACAAGCATAGAAACATACGCCATCGTAGGACTGAGGTGAACGCAAAGTGATCGATTCATAGAGCTTTGTAATAGCAGCGTCTCTGAATGCCCGACTCACAAAAAGACAGTGAAGGAGTGTTCTTTGATTGGAAACCCAAGACAGCACAGATGTGAGGACGTCAAAAGGTATATCAGTAGATCGCATGTTAAAGGCAACAGAATAGTATCAAGTATGTCGGATACAGTATGTAAGCTCGTTTGCAATTTCTTCTCGAGCTCCCGAGGTTTTCGGATCACAAATTTGACATTGTTTGTACCTCGAGCTCCGAATTGAACTTCTAACCGAGGCTCATGTACTGGTACATATGCTTTGAAACGTCACTCTGCTTGTCTTGTAAATCTTCATATGCACCCAATCGCCGAATGTTGCAGACCATGTCCCGACATTATACCATGACAATCTTTGGACAATCTATTATATGCTAGCTTCGCGCTAGCCAGTATCTGAAGACTGAAGAAGTCGTCCCACGCAAGACATCATCTTCCGAGTCTCTCGAGGTCAAGCAAGACAAACTGAAGATAATCGTTTAGCAGCTCAGACTCATAATAATGATCTTGATTGTCTTCTTACAGTTTTCCACGTTGCAAACATGAATGAAGCTAACTGGTAACTATTGGTACAATGCAAATCATCAACATAAATATGAATTGTATAAGACAAGAATGAATCCTCTCTAAGCGTATATCACTATTATCCCATGCTTGGGGTCAGTACACTCCTGTACTGGAGTAATGGACTTACGAATTGGTCATAGTTATCCTGTCTTAACGGGTGTATCTGTGGTGGCGGTGACACTGGGCCCCTGGCTTTTGATCCGGTCAATAATGAAACTCGAGTCGAGAAAGACGTATTTGCCTACGTCCAAACTACCGTGGTCGTTCTGTCCACCAGGTATGGTGGGACATCAATGATAGTGTGATAAACTTCCACCGCAGTGAAAACGTTCGGAGGACCTTCTGGGACAGGCTGAATGGCAATCAACGATCGGACAGCTCTGATCATGAGCACGATCCCAACATACCAAGGCGTTTATGGCAGCAACGAATGCAAGGGCACAGAACGAGAATTTGCTCAACATCGGAACAGATTTAGGAACCTGCCGAACACGTCCTCAGATTTATATGTTTTTCGAATTGAGCACGGTTAAATCCCGCAGTCTGGTCCACATTTTAGTCAACCTGGGCATATTGTTCCTATTCAGAAGGTCTAAATGGCCCGGGGGCCCCATGATCTCGTGCCCAATGATCTCGTGCCCATGTCCCCACATTACTAGTATCCGTTACCGCGTGACTTCCTCTTGTCATAAACGTCGACATTGCAGACATCTTCTTGCGTCGTAAGTCCCACTCTTACAAATTTTCCGAACATAACACGGATATCTTACTGTTCTTTCGTGGACCACACCAATGTTTCACTCCCAAGGCCTAGGCGTCTGATTACAAGCATGATCTAGTAGCAGATTTGAGCTTCAAGTTCATACATCAAATCCCTCAACGAAATCCAATATGGAGACCATTTTCAGATCATCGAGGTCATTGGCTCATTGTCATTGATCAGTTGACCAACACAACCATGTTGAAGGGGCACCGGGAAAAGGCAGTACAGAGAAGGGCAAGGGCATCCATGGTTGCGTCGATCAACTGAATGAGCCAATGACCTCGATGATCTGAAAATGGTCTCCATATTGGATTTCGTTGAGGGATTTGATGTATGAAACTCAAATCTGCTACTAGATCATGCTTGAAATCAGATGCCTGCAAGGGCATCGGCAGAGCGTGGCAGAGCAGGGGAGAGGCTGAGGCTAGCATGGGCAGAGCAGGGCAGACCGGGCAGAGCATAGGGTGCAAATGACATTCAATTGCTATAGATAATGTAAAAGTCTAATATCATGGCTAGACAGATGAGATATGAATATACCTGTCGCACAGGCCAGGCTGGTCAGATGAGAGCACTGATATTATACTTAGTAGTCACCACACTGTCTATAGGTTGGCAAGCTAATCACTGAGTACGAGATCAGATACTAAGTCTTGACTCTTGAGTAGATAGAACAGATCCACTCAGACAATGAGTGTGTTGCAGGAACTTCGCAACGTTGAATGTCGAATCATTGTCGATCTACTTTAGTTACGTCACTTTACAACTTTAATGATCGCATCTGTGATTGCTATTCTCAGTGAGAGGCTATTTTGGAGCACCGACTTTTGCGGTCCTCAAGTGCTGCTTTAATGGTGTCTTGACAATGGTAATGGAAAAAGTCATTAAAAGTTGGCTTGACAAAGTGATGCCTTCTATTCATCTCATTGAAATGTACGGTGAGGTGGTACATTACACGTCAACCTTATCCACACTTCATCGATATCATTGTGCCACCTTCCACAAGTCTCCTTGTACTTATAGATGAGTACAAGACAGGTTCCCCTTAATCTGTTGATGGCGACACGGTACACCTATAACATGTGTATTGTTAAACAAAGCTTTTGGTTGTTCCAACGGGATAAGATAAGACTTGCACTAGTAATGTTGTTGTTGTGTATTACCGGCGTAGTAGGCAGAAACTTCGAAGAAGTTTTCAAATGGATCGATAAGGGCCTTGCCGTGTAATTTCAGTGGTCCCCAGATTACTGTGTCAATCTAAGCCCTTGTAAGTATCAATCCAACTAAGCTCTCTTGGGGTCCAGGGATCGATTGATAAAGGCGAGTAAGGCCCATTATTATGATGAAGGCACTTTTCACAAACGCAAAACAATAACCCGTCCATCAGAGGCACTGCCAGGAATCGAACCTGGGTTTCGAGAACTCTGACGATCAGAATCTCGAGTGATAACCGCTACACTACAGCGCCCGTAATTAAGTAAGGGGTGTAATACATTTATAGATTGACTGACCTCGATGTCAATCCACGTCCAATATTTAGATCAGCAAATAACACAGTCCTCCTTGAAACTCAGATTATACATCGTTTTATCTACTGTCTTCTCAATCTTCTTCCAGTCTGACCGCCGCTGGATGAACTCGTAAATGTCCTGTCAGACATCATAAGCATCACCACAGAACATTACATCAGAAAAGAAAAAGCGCCGCACTTCGGGTCTGTAGGCTCCACCGTATCGCGTTACATCACGAACGATCTGCGCGAGATCCTTAGCATCCTCGACGACGTAGACATGACCGAGCATCTTCAGATGGGAGAAATCGGAGATGATTGATGGAACCTGGCAAACGTCAGTTGAGGGAACGAATAGTTGGTACGTTCATCTACGAACTTTGAGAGATGATATAAAAGCGTAATAGGTATTCAGATCCGCGATAACACGAAACCCGCCATTCAACGAGATGATTTGGCGTTTGATATGTTTTTGCAGAATACTATAGCAATCCACAGCGCAATAAGCCATCTCAATACATTCAGAAGACACGAAAAAGCGTACGCTATAAGCCGAATCCCAACCTCCTGATAAAACACCTCGAGTACTTCCTTACTCGTGCTCCCCTTCAGCAGCTTGCAATGCATCTCCAGACATTTGATCGCTTCAGAGCACCCGCGAGTAGGTCCCAAGTCCAATGGACCATCTTCAGGATAATATTCGCGCGGTCCCGTTAGTGTGACGAGAATGTGCTCCACCTAGATATGTGCTAAGTCAGATAATGACGGAAGGAAGGTTGGTAAATGTCAATTGCACGTACTTGATGCATAAGAACTTCAGTCCCAGCATTCAATCCACCCGCGACAGAATCGTCCAAAGCGTTTTCAAACCGCTTCTTCTCTCGTACGACAGCGTTGAGGAAATCTGTACGATCAATATGATGAGCCTAAGGTTTCTCGTTAACCTGGTCATGCGGAAGCAGTGACTTTCCAAACTCACGAGTTCCTTGTCAAAGTACACCTGCACCATCGACTGGATCGTATCACCTATATGTACAAGCTCGAAGAATTGCAACAATGGCGCGACACTAGTCGTCACTTCATGCTCCGCAGGTTTATACTCCCGCATCTGTTCCGTTGCTCTGAGTGTTTCTCATTAGTATCACACAACAGAATCCAAAAAGGTGAGTGTACTTCGAAAAGCCTTTTCGGAGATGCTCCTCCCCAAGAGCCCCAAGCATAAGGATGAACAACTCCTCGATGGTATCTCGTACGCGATGCCCATAGTGCCCTGGATATCCGGCAAACGTCTCGACACGTTTGAGTGCTTCACGATCCGCGTGTATCACTTCTAGCGCCACATCGAGGGATAGAAGAAGCTCGAGCTTATTCTCCGGTGCCGTAGATGAGGAGACCGGTGTCCGTGACGTCGCAGAGGATGGCGCGGACTGAGAAAGGGAGGTACGGGAACCTGCATACGGAGAAATAAATAAGCAACGAACCCCAGAGGAGAGTAGATAGAGGCGAACACACCACTCGCATTCTTAGCCCATCCATTTGACTCCTTGTTCTCACCCTCCACGCCCTTCTCCTTCTCCTTCTCCTTCTCCGTCTCATCATCCTCATCCTCATCCCCAACTTCGAAAACCGTACTCCCCTCTCCCTCCGCCGCCTTATACACGCTCCCACTGCCATTAGCCCCAGCCCCCCACCCCGTCTTGCTGACCCCACCACCATACTTCCCCCCACCCCCACTTCCATTCCCTCCCCACCTCGTAGGATTCAGCATGGCGATACCCTGCACGGCCGCCGTACCGCCGCTGACGATCGCCCCGCCAACTGCGCCGACAGTGCGGGGGACGATGGTCACAGGGAGAAGGAGAACGGATGTGAAAGACGCGAGGACGTTCCGTTTGACTTGGGCGGGATTTTGGGAAGATAGGAAACGGGGTTGGTGGTATTGTTGTGTTGTGGATGAGGAGTCGTCGTTTGGTGATGGGGTTGGGGCGTATGTTGCGAGCTGCGGAGGGGAATGAGTAGATGGTTAGAGGGAAGAAAGGTAAGTGCTGACCTCACGATCCCATGCTTTGCATATCGTGCTGAACAGGCTCTTGACCGACTCTACTTCTTCGTCGAGGTATTCGTCCATGTTGCTCTCGAACATTTGGTATCTGTTCTCGGTGAGAAGCAGGCAGTGTGGCGAATGAACACCACTTACACTACGTCTTCGGCCGTCGTCGTTGTGATAATATCTTCTGGCTTTACTGTGCCCTTATCCTGAGCTCGAGGCTGCGCTACACGCATCAAGACGTCGACTATACGCCATGCTTCCTTGAACGAGGCAGCGGTTGCTTGAAGGAAAACAGAGGAGTCTGGTGCGGCGCGTGCTCGGGTTAGAAGTGACGTTATGTATTCTCCGACCTTTAGAAGTTAAACGAAAGACTGGAAGTAGGTAGGTGAAAGACGTACCACTTCATTAGCTACGCGTTCTGCAAATGATAGCAGTACATGAGCCGCTGGTGGGAACACACGAACGGCCCGCGACCCATGTTCCTCAATAGCCTTCAAAACACCTCCCATAAACTCATCCATCGCGTCAAAGTCCAACACACCATCAGCGCTGTTCGATTCCTGAATTTGAATACACGTGCAGAATCTTGCAACTTACGTGAAATTCGCCAATGGGTCCCATTGGCCCTGTACATAGAAAATTTCGCGTTTCTCAGCCCACATCTTGCCCATCTCCCATTCAGCTGCGTTCCCAGTCCACACCTCCCAACTAGATTCCGCAGCTTCACGCATCCCTTCTTCATCCCCGCGTCCATCTGCGCTATCGAATGCCGCGAGAAGGCCCGCGTCGAATCGATCCATCGCGGCCTGTAGAGCCTGTCGGAAGGCAGACCATGATCGAAGTGGTTGAACAGCCGGCGAAAGAAAGAGGGCGAGAAGGTGTAATGCTTTCGCGCGTGTTCGTAGCGATAGACCGTCTGTCTGATTTTGCGAAGTCGGCGACGTGAGAGGGCTCTGTGGAGATACGAAGAAGGTGGAAAGGGTTGAGAGTATCAGATGAGGAGCTGTCGAGCCTAATACTAACGCAAGTGGTTTCAATAGATTGTGTGCTCGAATGTATGTTGTCCGTTTTGCCGGTGCTATTGGAAAAGACAATGAGATTGGTGGTATCCCGAATCCAGCGACAGGTTCAGCTGTTGCAAAGTCGCCGAAATCATCGTCGTTCGACACAGATATTGTCGGTGGTTGCAGGGCACGCGTTACTCCGAGCTGACCCTTCTGTACATCCTCCAGAGTGTCGAGCACGACTCCAAGACCGTGTTTCTCTATACCCAACGCTGACCATCTGATATTCCAAAACTTATCATCCCTTACTAAAGAGTTCAGCGCTCTGGAAGTGCGTGCGTAGGCCGGAATATCAGCGATTGGAAGGAAAGAGAGAATGAGTTGGTGCAAGTCTATGGGTAATCGACCGATCAGGGCTGGTGCAGGTGGATTGTTCTTTGGGGCAACCGTTCCGCTGCGTAAGAGTCGAGCACCAGATGAGGCATATAGTCGGACGGGCTCAAGAGTCGCAAATTTGTCCATCCAACTTCGTCGTCGGAGACAGCGAGCGCAGTAAATCAGTCTGATCGCTGTTGGCAGTCATGTGATCGACTTTGATCGGCAAGGACACCGGACTAGCCGTCGACTACGTTCTGGAGTCTGTGTCTTCAAAGTAAATGTGGCCATGGCATATTTAAGTCCACAATCGGATGGTCTCTGACCATATGGAGGAGGTGGAGTCAGATTCAATCGTATAAAAGTATTACTTTCGAGCTACAGACCAGTCTTCGGACTCGGAGGGTTTCAAATTTGCAAATTGCAACCCCGCCGAGTGTGGAAGGGGACACGTCAGTATAATCCGTTCCTCTTCCAAATCTGTGGTAGTGTCTGAAAAGAGAATCAGAGCAATCCAATCTACAAAATGCCACGGCTCAAAACAAATATAGAGCCAGAGGACCAGAGGAACATTGAAAGCGCCACACAATGTCAAGAGGACGCAGGGATTAACTCGATTAAAACATGAAAGGATAAAAGAGGAAACGCACAGGTGTGTCAGGTTGATGAATTAAGTCTATGTGGCGGGAGGCAAAATGTCAGGACAAACTTTAGGTCCAGCGAGAGTCAGACGCGTCGTCAGTACATCCTTGGCCTGAGCCTCCCCCTATCAGCGCTGAGTGCAAACTTCTGTTGACCGCCTTCAAGCTTCAAGTTCTGCAAGAACGCAAGGTGTCGCGTCAGTCACGCCGCCCATAGACTGACGACTTCTTCTCAGAAAGGTCGAAATAAACAAAGTACACATAGGTATTGCGATGACTGAGTACTGAAGTACTGAAGAGTCGAGGGTAACTTCTCAACTTGTTTACAAGTACAGGGATGAGTACAGGTATATCCGCGATTTGTTGTTAGATTTTCGACGGAGTTAATTCAAATGAAACCCCATCCAAGGTGAAATTATAATGGTTTAAATTCCAGATTACGAGAAAAAGAGTCAATTTCGATAACAAGATGAGAGAAAAAAATACGAAATCAATTGTCTGTGGAAGTCT
>JABAJX010000273.1:0-10445 GCA_018221735.1 Termitomyces sp. K1Aa
TACAAGACGGATGGGGAATAGGGATGGTCAGGCGGTCAGTCAGGTGGCTAGGTATGCCTACAACATCGGACTAAGCCTGGAATAGAGTTGGACACTCGGAGAAATGAGTAGTCCCCTTACAACTTCAGCATCAGCAATGAACTAGTATTTGCCGCAACCATTGACAAATCACTTACATCCTACCTCGATGGCAAGATAGTAGCCTCTTCACCCACTTATGCAGCAAAGTTGAGTGGAGTGGCCCTACCTCTTCCCTGAGAGTAGACAAAGCACTACTTCACCGACGTCTATGTCATCTTGGAGCAGACCGTCTAGATCAACTGATAAAGGAGGACCTCATGGAGGATCTGAAGGTTACCCCTGGCTCCCAGTTGCCCCGGGTCTGCAAACCATGCCTCGAAGGCAAACAGCATTGTGCTCCCTTTCCTCACGTAGCAGAATGGTCGACTGAAGTCTTGGGACGGGTGTTCAGCGACGTACACGGGCCAATGCCTGTTGGCGGGCATCAGACCAATCGGAGGTGGTGGTCAACATTCATTGACAACTGTACACGATGGATGGAGGCGAGCAACATGTTCAAGAAAAGTGACACCTTTGCGGCATTCAAGTTATTCAAGGCACAGGTCGAACTCCAGACAGGCGAGAAAAACAAGTGCCTTCATCATGACAAAGGGGGTGAATTCATGTCAAAAGAGTTCATCAAATTCTGCGAGACCAAGGAATACGCCTAGAGTACACCAATACAGCTGCGCCGCAGCAAAATGGAGTTGCTGAATGTCTTAACCGGACAATAGAAGAAGCACTTACCTCTATGCTTGCTGAGGCCAACCTCCCTGAAAGCTTCTGGTCATATGCACTCAACACATACAAGCACGTCCACAATTGCTGCCCCACGTCTGCTCTCCCCCGCCATCAAACACCATTTGAAGCATTTAAAAAATGCAAGCCTTGTATTTGCCACCTCCGTGTCTTTGGGTGTGCTGCTTATGTATTAGTTAGACAAAAGAAGCGCAAAGGCCTGCAACGCTCACTTGCTGGGATATTTGTTGGGTATCCAGAACATCAGGTTGGATGGAAGATATACATCCTGAACACTAAAAAGGTGATTGTCTCCAGAGATATAATCTTTGATGAGGAGAACTTCCCTGGCCTATCCCTCGCCAATATGCCCCCATGGCCACCAATCAGTGCCTTTGATGACCTTGAAGATCTCACACCCGAGGACTTCGACATAATAACCAAACCCTTGCCTTGAGTACCACCACCCCCTGTCGATGATTTTTTCTTCAACAACAGACCTCTAATGCCTATTGAAGATGAGGACAAGCAGGATTTGGTGGGAGACCTGGACAAACCGGTGGGAGCTAGACCCGACACTGCTGGGGCAGTAGATTGCGACTCACCCCCTCCCCCAGTACCGATCAGATCAGCACGGCAACCCAGGCCTCCTCCCCCACCACGTGAACCTAGTCAGCGTGTTTGGTTTCCAGCCCGTGCGCCTAATGCCAAATACTACAATGCAGCTTGCCGCCAGAAGAACCATGAGTCTCCACTGCCTTGCGAGCCACCACCACCCCTGCCACCCTCACCCTACCCTGACAAACCACCGGAGCAGCTCCTGTGGGATGTTGATGTTGGGGATGTTGATGCCAACGGGGAGCAAGAGGTAGCCCTTGCTCTGAATGTAGAGTCAGACGAGGCCCTACTTCTTGCTGGCCGGGCATTTGTTGAGTGCGGCATTGACTTTGGTGGTTATGGCGCAATCTGTGCAAACACGACTCGAGCCTGCAAGGTTGGCACCCATGACACAAACTCTCGCTTGTATAAGGAGGCAATGTCCGGCAAACATGCTGTGGAGTGGCACAAAGCCATGTGCAAGGAGATGAGTGCCCTCCAGCACAATGGTACGTAGTGTGCTGTCTATCTCCCTCCAGGGAGGAAAGCTATTGGGTCACGATGGGTGTTTAAGGTCAAACACTTACCTGACAGTGCCATTGAGCGCTTCAAAGCTTGAGTTGTGGCCCAGGGCTTCAGCCAACGTCCAGGTGTCAACTTTGATGAGACATTTGCACTGACAGCCCAATGGGCGGCTGTATGGACAGTCCTCGCTCTTGCAGCTCTTGAGGACATGCACCTCGAATCCATTGACATTTTGTCTGCCTTCCTGCATGGAGTTGTAGATGCAGAGCTCTACATGAGGTTCCCTGAGGGATTTGAAGAGGAGGTCCCACCGGGCGTCAAGCGTCAACCAGGAGATGGGATTGCCTGTGCCAAACACAAGAAGGGGATATACAGCCTAAAGCAGGGAGGACACCTATGGAATAAACGTATGCATGAAGTCTTCCTGAAGCTTGGTTTTACACGCATCACCTCTGACCCATGCGTGTATGTCTACCTTTGAGACGACGTACATGTAATCATCCCAGTACATGTTGATGACATGACCCTCGCTTCTAAGTCACGCCCTGCCATCATGAAGGTCATCTCCGATCTTTGAAAATACTTCACCCTGCGGCACTTGGGACCCACCACTGGCCTACTTGGGGTTGTTGTCACACAAGACAGGCTAAACCAACGGCTTTGGATTGACCAGCGTGCATATGCTATCGAAGTCTTGTCTCGTTTCAACATGCTGGATTGTAAGGCTGTGGCAACCCCACTCAAACCTGGCATATGCCTGTCCAAAGCTGATTCACCACAAACACCGGACAAAGTTGAGGAAATGCGCACCATCCCATATGTCCAAGCTACAGGCACTCTCCTCTACCTGGCCATGTGCACACGGCCTGACATAGCACATGCAGTCAGTGTCCTGTGTTGTTTCAACTCCTGTCCCAGCCTAACACACTGGAAGGCAGTAAAACACCTCCTCCAATATGTTAGAGGCACACTTAACTATAAGATTGAATACTCCGCCAACTCTGTCTCTTCCTCCCCTTCCCCCTTCACCGCCTTCACTGATGCTGACCACAGTGGAAAGCGGTTGGTCCACCACCGGATCAGTCCTCATGGTTGCTGGCAGGGCCGTCAGTTGGATGTCTAAGCTGCAGTCCATTGTCGCACTGTCCACTACCAAGGCAGAATTTGTAGCAGCTAGCGAGACTGGCCACAAGCTGTGTTGGCTCCGTAATTTCCTTGCTGACATTGGCACACCACAATCCACGCCACTCGTACTAAACATCGGCAATCAGTCTGCGATGTCTGTATCAAAACACCCAGAACACATGGGATGCTTGAAACACCTGGACCGGCATTGGTTCTGGCTTTGACAAGCGGTCAGCAATGGGAAGATCAAGCCAATTTATGTTCCATCCAAAGAAATGATTGCCGACCTGCTCACCAAGAAACTCACATGCAACACCGTCAACAAGCTGCGCAGGAAGATGGGGATTGTAGGGGATTTTTCATGCAGTGATCTCCAGTAACGTTGTGGGCACCCCATTAGGTGGGAGTGTTGAACGGGTATACCGAGGCCCCACAACAGTCAGATCACTTACTTCTCACATCACGTGACACATAGATATTTTTTTTTCTCTGGTGGTCCTTTCTGGTGGTCCTTTCGTACTCATTAGTCTATGTGCAGAGGGGTGAAGGTGGAAAGCTGCTTGCTAATGTTTCATGCCGTTGCTTTGCAGGAGATGAGCTGCCGGAGTGCATTGAACTCAAGGAACTTGAGATACAAATGATGTGAGAACAGAAAAGTTAAAACAGGGGATCACACACCTTTTAACTCATTGAAACAATGAGGCCACTAGAAGGAACAATGGAATGTATCGGGGACACAAAGTTCTTGGTCATAGGCAGCCCAATATCACGCCAAAAACCAGAATTACAAAGTGAAAAGAGATAATATTGAGGCTAAGAACACAGTACAGGCAGTAAGAAAAAGCAGTAAGACAAGCTTGTAGATGTCATTGGCACGTGAAGAATGCGTTGAATACAAAGGGAGGAAGGGAGAACGCCGTTGCGGACGTGAGCAGACAATACTTGTTCTGCCAATTATCTAATTGAAACAATTGCCCAATTTAGTCCAGTCAGCTTGGTAACGGATATTTGAACTGGTAATGCAACCAGCCGTCACCTGGCGGTCACCGGTGATGTTACCAGCAGTAACGGACAGTACATGATATAGTCTATCTACTTAACGGTAAATGTCCAGCAAGTGTAGATCAGATATTATTTTAACTTGGAATTTAATAGGCAATGTACGCAACATTTGTATCTGTTCTAATCAGCCATAGATGTTCGCTCACAGACATGGAGTGTTTTCAATTTACCATCACAACTCCGCCACATTGGATGTTACAAACAGGGACTGATGTAGAACTGGATAGGAGAGGAGGTGAGCTTGTCAGAAAAATCTAAAGAGGCATATATGGCCTGACCAGGACTGACCAGGCCACATAAGGGTATCAGGTTTTTAATCAAGTAGCACATCAACCAAACATCAACATATTTCAAGACTTGAGATGTTGCTTCGGCTTGCAAACTATAGATGTACCTGGGCCGGAAAAATTAGATAAATTAAATAAATTGATTCGGAGGGTATACAGGTGTACACATTTCTTTGTGTGTCTGATTCAAGTCTAGGCACTATTTCTAGGTTGCCTAGCATCGACTTGTTTTTTTGTCCGGCCTTTGGCCATGTCTCCATGATATTTGAGAACCCCTGAAAAGCACAATGAGATCAATCCCACTTTTTGGTGGGCCACAAGGACCAGTATTCTATCTTTTATATCCTTGACCATCCCAGCACTATTTCAAAAATTTCTTGCGGCCTTTGGCCGCACACCTCCCATTAGTCCAATAGAGATCTGTTTGACACAACATGAGTCTCAAGTAAGTTTCAAAGAAGTTATTCAAGTCTTCCCAATTTTTCTATTACCTTGTCCTCCTAATAAATCTGTGGAAACAGAGAAAAGTTCCTATGATATGTTCTCTCCTGGGGTCTCCTTCAGCCAGAACATATGGTTATTGAGCCTCTATTGAGCTAGCTCACCGGAATCTGTCACTCAATTGTTACTCTTAAGTAATTTAATGTCATTTTGGCTCTGCAGAGGTCCTTGCTCAGAAGTAATCACGTGTTATACTGTCTACAGAACATATAGAAATATTTTTGATAAGCAGAAAATGACCTACATCCTCAGAGGGCAAGTAATATACATCCACAGTTGCAACCATCCAGAACAACTGAAGTTGTTTGTGCAAGCTACCTTTGCTTGTACATAGTTATATTTTCAAACTCAGTTAGGTCCTTGATCAGGTGTAATTTCAGACTCCTAAAACCAGTAGCTCAAACTGCTTGTTTTTGCTATTTAACTCAGTGTTTTATATGTAGATCCAATATCTAATCTAATCTATCAATCATCAAAAACCAAATAAACAAAACTTAGAGCGGTTGAGCAACTGGCAAAAAAGGTTGTCAGGTGACTTTGAAAACCCTATGTTGGGTATACTGGGCATATGAGTGGACTCATTGGACAAAACTATTGATATTATTATAAATATCAATTCTAGTTTTCCACACGTGATTTTAGTTTTCCACACATGACTTTTTACATTTTGAACTTTGACATGGATCTTTCAACAATGAATTCTTTTGTGCTTCCTCCTTTGAGCATCATGGATCAACCTTCAAGCTTCAAGACTGACAGTGTAGCACGGCACCCATTAAGGTCAAGACAGCAATTGACGAGTCTAATCAGCTGATTTTTGCAAGGCAAGGTACGATGCCATTCTTTTTGCACTACTACCTCCATGTTCTCATGGATCTCCCTCCAAGAGAGGCATGCTAGCAAACTGGATGTGCTTGTACACATTTTCAACAGCAATTGGTATGTTTTCTTTGACTAAGTCTATTGATATCATGTAGAAAACCAACTTGAATTTTAGCCACAAATTTGCTGGTGCACACATAGGTATGACAATCATTCTGCCCAAGTGGTCATGCACGTCAATCCCCTGGCACGGGGATCCTTTGGTTCTCACTAGATGGATAGAGACATGCGGCCTGACATATGGACCCATCAAAGTCGGCTCAAACACTTCTCATGCATGCTTTGCTCAGCATGTTCTTCAAGACTTTGAGAATAGAGAAGCAAATCCAGCAACAGATGCTGTAATTGTGTGTTGTCCTGGATGTGAAACTACAATAACTGTGCCCATAGCCATGTCTGTAACCGTGCCCATAGCCACGCCTGTAACCGTGCCCATAGCCATGCCTGTAACCGTGCCTGTAGCCACGCCCGTAGCCATGCCTATAGCCATGCCCATAGCTGTGCCTGTAGCTGTGCCCATAGCCATGACCATAGCCGTGCCCGTAGCTGCACCCATGACCACGCCTGTAGCCACACCCATTGCACCTGTAACTATGCCTGTAACTGGGTCCATAACCAATAGCAATAGATTATTGAATGATGGTGATAGCCCATCTGATGATAACGAGAATTATGTGCGTTCAGCCTTTATCTTAGTGCTATGGTTTCAAACTTGCTTAAATCAACTCCAGTCTCAAATATGTTTGGGAACCCAAGTCAGAGGTTGGAATGCCAGCAAACTCCAATTACCTCTACACCTCCACCATTGTCAGGTTTGTCAACAACTTCAGTTAACAATGGTCCTCTACTCTTTATGGCCCAATCTTTGTCGCCTACACCTACACCAAGACGCTCTGGTGCTACTAAAAGACTTCTTCCCATTCATGCAAGTGCTGCCAATTGGCAAAGCTTCATTCACCTTGAGGCCATGTTTCATGATCAACGATCTGACCCAAACTGTCTCTCTTTTGATGCTCTTCATATCCAAGCACTGACTGATTTAGCCGCTGCCAAAGCACTCATTGGAACTTTGATTACACATTGTGATCACTCTATTCCTCTGGTTCTTGAGAATGGAGTTACTGTTCACATGTTTTCTTTTCAAAATCTCCTCACAGGAATGCGAACATGGCAAATGTAAGTTTTGTTATCTAAATTATTTCTGACAATATTCAACTACAATTTTTTAGTGGATGGGGTGTCAGCCAAGGAGTTGAATATGCAGTCCTTTGAGCAGCACTCAACTACATCACCAAAGATAATTCTTGCTACTTCAAGTCAGTAGACAACTATGGTCACTACACATGGTGTCTCAGCCCCAGGGAGCCATCTACTCTATGCCTTGCTCATGCAAAGGCTTATGGTATATTGGCCGCCTTGCATATTTACTGGTTAAAGACTGCACCCGTGCCATTTCACCCTGGTTTCTATCAGTCGCCATTCTTGGTCGTTCAATAATCAAAGACCTTCATTTTGTTTCAGAAATTAATCCTGAATTAGCAGGCAAGCTTTGATGCTGGCTGACGGACCCCAACATCATTCTTAATACTTGCAACATCCAATCTGAAGTTTTGCAACTAATTATCAATCATCTTAGTCCAACAACTGTATGTTTTACTTGGGTTACTCTTGCTCATAACTGATTTGATCATCACTAGCCTGCAGAACTTGACGGAATCACTGGTTATGAACGTGAATATTATACAACAGCCTTATTCAATAATGTTTTCTTGCTCGCCCAGCCTCATCAAAACATCAATGCCTCCAAAGAAATCAAAGCTTTCAGAGCAGGTTTTGACTTTCCAATTATGCCTAGCATGGGTTTCATTGATGTAAGATCTTTGAATCTTCCTTAGTAATTCAATCTCTTACCAGCATAATATCTAGTCAATGGGTGAAGTCGCCATTTCCAAATCTCTCCTTGTTGAACTCTCCACTCTTAGAATCAAGGACGTCAATGGTCAATGAAGTACTTGATCATATCTATGTCAATCCCAGAGATGACGAGTTTTTTGCAAAAGTTTTATGACCATTTTTGTCGTTACTTGAAGGGTGTTGGTCACCCTCAACCTCCCACTGGATTTAATGATATCATTACAGCTGAGATGCTTGCCAATCCTTGTGCTCAGTCCCATCTCTACCAAACCGAACACTTTTTACATCAAACTACTGGCAGTGAAATCCCTCCCTTCATGAATCATTCATGGTATATCAATGTAAGTACTACATCATTGTTATCATTTGATGTTACCTCAACTTGCCTATAGTTCAGTTTTATTGAAGAACTCCCACCTAGCTTTTCAAATGTTGTGGCGCAATCAGTATGTGATCATTAGCCTTGTTTTCCGATTCTCATAATGGTATGCTAGGCTTCCAATCAAATAATCTGCATCTTTCATACAGGCAGTAATCCAAAGTAATCAACAAGAGTTCATGTCCTCAGAATGATAAAGAGGAAGATTATGGATATGTATAGTAAAAGCGTCCAGCGTTGGTGTATCAAAAGGATTTGTAGGCTCTTCAACTTCATCATGTGCCATATGTAACAGTGGATGTGTCTGAGATGGGTTGTCTGTATCATTATCAGAAGCATTATGGGCGGAATGATGATTACAATAAATGGGATTTTCATAGTCTTCCCAGTCAATACCATAACTATCAGGATTGAAATTATCTGGGTCTTCCTCCTGAATCTCCATGCCACGAACGCCTTGCTGTATCATCCCAAACACAAACATATCCTTAGGACTTCTCTGACATTCCTTGGATGTGATGACATGTTTGTTCCATGCATTTGCCCATTGAAGAGCATCACAATTGATGGTGTCAAGAAAAAGGAAGTGGAGAAGCCATATGTGTGCATCCAAGTTGATGTCGAGTCCATCATATTGTTCGAGGCTTTGAAAAAACATCTTCCATTTTGAAGCAAATCCCAAAGTAAGATCTTGCCAAAGACGTTCTATACAAATATTGTGAACACTTCTAAGACAGGAAAGGTCAACAAAGAGGCATGAAAAAGTCAATTCAGTGACCCACCAACCCCAAATATATGATCCTCTTTCAATGCCTTTCAATTCTTCCATATATTGTGCCACAAGTAAGTTTTCAGTCCATGATCCCCACATGTACAACTAGGGATCCCATGAATTGCAATCACATCAAGAAAAACTTTGAGGACTGTTGATGCACGGCTATTGTTGCTGGCTTGGATGGCAGTGATAAATCTTGAAAAACCATCAATAAACGCATGAAAGATGATTTTCCATTGCATCAGTCCTGTGTCAATAATTCATGAGAACAGAAGATAAAGATGACTAGAAAATACTAGCCATGTTGTCTGTCATGGTGCCAAAGGAAGTTTGGTCCAGGAATGTTGTAAACACAATGTTCAATGCAGCATGTTCCAAAGACATTGGTTGGAGCCTCATGAACATGGTTATAAGAAGCTTGAAGCCTAACACACAGGATACAATGACCAAGATGCTTGAGGTGTCCATCAATCATACGACAACCAAAGGTGGTGAAACATGTAAGGATGTAGGAAACAATTTTGTCAAGCTCTTCTTCAGAAATATTGGAACCAGCATTAGATGATGAACAGTAGATACAAGAAACAGTGCCATCAGCTGCTTCATAATTAACATACACAGGATGACCTGGGTCTACCAATCCATACTTGAGGGCACATTGTCAAATAGTCCATGGATGACAATCAAAAATTGTTGCAAGATGGGTTGGGCCATGCAATTCAAGTGCAATATTGAGAAGTTCAGGATCTATATTGATGTGTGGACGTCCAGGTAAGCCTGAAGAAACTTGGGTAGTAGTGGGTCCAAAGTCAGTCCGGAGGATCAGAGGATTGATGACCAGCATCATCAAGGCAAGTTATCATACATTGAACACTCTCTTGGAGTGTTAGAAATTCATCATGATTAGATAAACCCTTGTGCTGTTGGGAAAAATGAGAAGAGTGAATGATCTTCATGATAATGTCACTCACCTGATGTGCAAGATGCCATAACCGCAAGCATTCATTTTGATGTTCTGTTAGACAAGCTGCATCTCCAAGGTGGGTCAATAGTGCAACATGAATGCAATGTCCTGGTTCAACATAAGCAGCACAAATTGTATCGAAGGGGATGGGAACCAGGTCTACAGTTTCCTATAGTAGCCAGACAAGATTTCATGGTCAGTAAAGATATGCTGAACAATGATGATTTGATACTCACCATCCTCTGTAAATTTCTTGTAGTATTGAACACAATATAACCTGTAAAGACTGGTGCTGTATTTGAATCCCAGGGCTCCAAGTCCCTGGGTATCACACCGGAGGTACCTCTGCAGGGGCTATCTTAGAACACCAGAAAACAGGAAATGACAAATGAGGACTTGCCTTTATATACACGTATGTTCAACAATCACTAGTAATTGTAAAGAGTAACTTGAAAATAGTTGACAACAATACATGATCATTGTCACATGTGGCCTTTTGAGTCAATGATACAAACCTCTGAGATAGACCCACATGGACGCCATAACATCAAGACCTAGAGAATACCATACTTGAATCAATTCACAGAAAGGAATTTCTTTGAGGTACTAGATTAGCTTTCATTTAGAATAATTCTG
>JABAJX010000274.1:0-10391 GCA_018221735.1 Termitomyces sp. K1Aa
TCGCAAGTACATCGGGTATTCAGTGACACGGAAACTCCATCGATCAGTCTCATGACCTTTGATTCGTTTCTTACAGCTGGCAGCGGTTTTGTTCGATGCATCAACGCCCTCGGATTAAGCAAGTGAAAGCAGTCCACTCAAATCCGCACAACCAAATAACCGGGGGAATCTGGACGACATAGTGCCTGTATGACCTAGACCGCGTATCGGGATTCGTTTCTTACACAACCAGCGGTTTTTTGTTTGATGTATCAACGTCCTCGGAATAAGCAAGTGAAGGGCGGATAGCCGGAGAATCTGAACAAGATAGTTCCGGATGACCTAGACCGCGTATAAGCTGCATCAGGAACACAGTCGGTGCGCAGACGAACCTCAAGTGGAGACTTTCCATTTTTGATCGGTCACAGGATTTCCGCACCGATAACAATTGCGCCTAGGAGGAGCGATAAGAGTCTGATACACCGCCACTGTGGTTGTGGTTGAATTATTGACTGTCCGCAGGGCCAAGACATAGTACTGGATTGATACTGCGCGCACCGCCTCCGTTGACCTGTTTCCCAACGTCCATCTATACATACACCCAATACAATCCACCCTCCCTAGCAATTTTCCTGCCGATCCCAACACTTCCCCCTCCCCCGCCATCCTCACCTCCATCCCTAAACCCCACCTCAGTGCTTTCACTTCCTGCTCCTCCAACCGCGCCTGGTGAAAAGACCCCATTAGCTCGGCCCAACCGTCACCCAGGTCCCACATCCCCAGACGCAGTGTACTGACCGCCTGATTGAACAACGGATTCGCAGACGGAGGACCGTGCCCTGGTCAGTTCCAGAACATACTGGGCGAAGGGTACTATCGCAGGGGCAGGGATGAGCGAGGCGAGGGTGTGTATGATTAGTTTTCTAAACTTTGAGGTGAGGCGGCGGCGATGGAAATGGTCCCGGAGTTGGGCGACGACGACGGATAGGAAATACTCATCCATCGTCGACAGTATTCTCTGGCGCTGGAACAACAGCTGCAATTGCACAAAGTGAGACGATGACATCAATGACCCCGTCGAGGGAATTGTAGCTATCGGCGCGCACTATGCACCAGTTGGTTTGGACTGAGCGAGTCGTGTCTTATTTGACTTATATTAAGTCATAAGCATGTTACCTTGCGGCGAATTAAAAGTTAATCAAATACTGACGAAAAACATATGCAGAAAAGTTAACGTTGAACGTTGAACATTGGAAAGCTGCGGGGGGAGAAATATCTGTACAGACCAAAGAAGTTGGTTACTGCTAGCAATGAGTTCAAAGTTTGAAAATTTGACAGGCTGCGGGTTCCGGGTCCTCGACGATGAGCAGTGCTCTGGCATCACTTCAAGTTCAACCATCACTGGCACGCACCTGCTGATGGCCTCCACTTACTCCTTGAATGTACTGTTACATATTAGACATGCTTCCCTTATAGGGCTCCTCTCTCAAATCGGCTTCAGGTACGCGCCACGGAACATATACAAAATTTGCAACTCGCGTCCTCGGACTCGGAGTCGCATGGGTATAAGTACATCCTAGATGGAACGCTCAGGCTCAATTTGAAGTTGTCCACTACATCACAAATTCTGATTGAGATTCTTGGAAATATCTCGGCTCTACATTGTTCTTCCTCAGCTCTGCTGGCTCTGGACTGTTAGTAGATATGATTGCTCAAGAGCAGGCTACACATACCTGGTTCACTGTCTTGGTATCATAATTCCTTCGTATCATACAGCTATCGGTATGCGCTCTTCTACGTTCAAGTTAATTTCACACAAGTAACCCAGTGGATATCTTCAAATTGTCGCGTCCATTTCACCTAATGCAGAAATCTTATCGTTGTTCTCATCGTTGTTCTCCTTTGTCATCACGTTGTAAGTCGCTCCAAATTTATCATGTTCATTCATATTTGACAGACTGCAGTAATGGCGGTATTCAGCCGTTCAGTCAACTGGGTTGGTGGAAGTTCCCTTATACATACCTACTTGATTGAAGGCCTTCTTGGACAAGCCTTCCGAACACTAAGAAATCCTTCACCCGCGGAGTTTGTTACTAACCAGTTCCATCCGGGCACACCTGCAGGCAACATTAATATTTGAACCGCTTCATTGCTTTCGCGGGAGGCTACCCTGCAAATTCCGAAACGAAATGAAATGCAATGCCTGCAGTGAGATCCAGGGACCGGTTTCTTGTTCTCAACTTTAATAATATACACTACCACCGCTGGTGCAACATCGGCATCCTGTTTGCATTCATTGCTTTCAATGTGAGTAGTACATCACCGGGAAATTGAAAATCCGCGTCCTAATGAGTTTTGACTTTTTGCAGACAGCTTGCTTTGATACCTTCACTCATTTATTCCGCATTCGTACAAAAAGTCTCCTTTCCTCTGTTAAGAATCGTTAAATCGAGTGTAAATTTACTAACTGTAGATTCTCGACTTGCACAAGATACGACGAGCTCGAATTTTAAACACGTTTTGGTACATTGTTGTTGCATGATAATTCGACAGGTACAATCAGGAATTGTTGATCGCAGACTTTTCTGCATGAAAATCTTTTGAAGAGGCAAGAGATTGGTATAAATCGGGTCTGAACAATAAATTACAAGGACGGGTCGTCAAAACTACCATGTCTATCAGAAAATGCATATGGCCCGTTGAAAATAAATAGAAATACTGCATGTAATACAAATGTTCATAGACATTAACTAATGAGACTTGGTGCTTTTGACGCGATAGTGGTCGGCGGGTCTGCGAATAGCGTGTCCCTTCCTGTCACGGTAAAAAAGAACGTCACCTACAGGTGACGCTATGAGCATCGGAAAGACAGCATGATTAGAACCAACGAACCTTCATTCTCGACAAACTGGCATTTGTTATAGTTGTCCCAAAGCGCTTGGAAGGCAGGCTTGCTGGAGTAAGCGTAGTGGTCACCGATGAAGGCCTTCAGGTGCTGCGTAGCCTCAGGTCCGTGATCTAGAGCAGTAACTCAGTAACAAAGGGGATAAAATTCTGAACAATAACAACGTACAAAAGGGCATTTTGGGGAAGAACTATCACAAAAGTGCCGTCAGTCAAGTTAAGATTAGTGTTGTCATGATCTAGAATTGTGTCAACGTACATGGTGGATGACGTGATAGTGAGCAACATCATGGAGGAAGAAACGTCCCTGCCATCCGAGGAAATTACGATCAACAGTGGCAGCGGCACCACGCTGGAAATTCCACTCCTTGTTGCGGTAGTGAGGAAGGGTGGGGTCCGTATGATGAAGATATGTGATCATGATGAC
This sequence comes from Termitomyces sp. K1Aa, assembly GCA_018221735.1. Classification (NCBI taxonomy): domain Eukaryota; kingdom Fungi; phylum Basidiomycota; class Agaricomycetes; order Agaricales; family Lyophyllaceae; genus Termitomyces; species Termitomyces sp. K1Aa. Next base: position 3,311 of record JABAJX010000274.1, read on the forward strand.
TGCATCATGCTCAAAATTAAGTTTGCTAGTATGGCCGTTGGGAAGAAGATGCTACTTACACCAGTGAGTGACCTCAAGCCAGGGGATACCATAATACTTGATAACATTGGCAGCGCCATACGTAGAACAAGCATGACTGACACCCCAGACCATGCCGGCGATGCCGATGTTGGACATGATGACGGCATTCCTTTGTGCCGCAGTGAAGAGGATTGAGTTGGCTAGTGAAGCATCAGGTCATTGATCGTAGGATCTTCGCAATCATTACTTACGATCGAAATGGTTAGTCCACTTAGGGTAATTCTTCTGGCCAGAGACGTTGAAGACTGCACAGAAGTATGGCCTCAAGAACCCATACATATATAGTAAGGGAAAAGACGTACGAAGGTAGGCGGGGAAGGCAAGAAGCTGTTGGCGGATCAGCATGTAGAGTGTATATATGGGCGTGTCGCCAAAGATCTCGTCATAGTCAATTTCCTGGTCTGCAACATTGTCGGGGATATTGAGGTCCTCGCGAGTCTTGGGAACATAGACCTCATCGCGCTCCATGGATGCATGGTTGCTATGGTGGCGGTGATGAGAGATCTTCCAGGAGAAGTAAGGCGTCCAGAGAAATGTGTGGGTAATCTGACAGAAGAGAATCAGACAGGAAAGCTTGAGGTAAACGTGATACTCAATAAAGTTAGACTTACAAATCCAAGTACGTCATTTACGATCTTGTGGTCAGAGAATGCGCCGTGGCCACACTACAATTATATTCAGGAATAAGAGTCTTGAAGACAGCCAATATACACAAACTTCGTGACCGATGACCCAGATACCGGTGAAGATAAGACCTTGATACCACCAGCTAGAATTACATATAGAATTAGTGAGCGAAAACAAATGAATAACGGTATGAATACTCACTAAAGACCCCAGGCAGCCCAGCGAGCAACTTCCGCTCCTAAGGGAGTGAGAAGTTCTCGAGTAGCTGGCTGCTTGAAGTAGGGATCAATAGTGGTAGCTAGCGACCAGGCTACTCCCGCCATCAAGAGATCCCGAGCGAAGTATAGAAGGCCTCTCCTAGTATCGCGAACGAAGTACTTGCTCGGGATAGCAGCTCTGATCTCCTTGAGCGACCTGTGAATAGACGGGAGATTAGATGTCGGTACTAGTTGTGGACAGAAACCGACCAAGGCATGGGACTAAACGCAGGAAGTGCATCCTCAGAATATTTCTCGGCAGACGAGGCGCCCATGTTGTACTCGAAGGTAAATGTGAATACCTCTGAGAGCGAAGAGCATAAGTATTTATGTCGGATCGCTTGGAGTGATCATTTCATCCTTGGCTTGAGCATGAATATTCCTTCAAACGCCGGATTGTCAGGGCCAGATCATTAACGCATGATAACATTGAATCTCCTGTGAGAGCGGCAGAAGGGTAGAAGCAAGAACCAGAGTACAGCAGTCAGCGGACAAGTCCAGAGTATCATGTCATCTGGAGAGCATCAGAGTAAGTTTGAAAGTAATTACTCGGTTTACTCGGGTTTAACGCCAAATTTGTACAACATGCGTCACGCGCGTCCACCCTTCTTTCTTCTCCGTTCCCGTCATTGAAAAATGCCGAACTCCGGTCAGCCGGTCTCGCCATTTATTCTTACCCTGTTCACCATTAAAGACGGCCACTTGACACTAGATAACTCCCACAACACTCGTCTCATCTCTACTGTGACTTGTTCTCGGTGGATTGACTCGCTTTCTTCTGATGTTTTCTCTCCTCGAGGACGGTGATGAATACAAGAAGCGGCTTTCAACGCCGTTTGCGCCCACAAAGGCAGGCTCATTCGTTATCCGAGTTGACCTTGTCATCTGAAACGCGATCCAGGTTACTCTTCAGGAAGTCCATTCCGTCGTCCCTAAGCACCTGCATCAAAAGAACACCTTTAAAGCTTTGTTATACGTTATTCGCGATGTTATCTGTGCCTTGACTGTCTACAAACTTGGTTGGCTGATCGAACCGACTGCGAATGCTCTCGTTGAAGATTACGGGGCACCTCAGGCGATTGGGACTGCCGTTAAATGGGCACTTTGGGCACTCTATTGGCACTGGCAGGGAGTCATTCTTGCAGGCTGGTGGTGCATGGCACATGAAGCTGGTCACGGGTCGCTCTCCAACTATTCTTGGTTCAATCATCTTGTCGGTTACAGTCTACATACTGTACGTCCATTGGATAACAGATATTTGATGACTTCCAAAGCTTATCTATTTTTGTCTCTAGTTTATTCTTGTTCCTTATTACGCTTGGAGATCTTCGCATCATGCTCACCATAAAGCGACCATGTCCGTCGAACGTGACGAAAACTTCGTTCCTCGTACACGGTCTGAGTATGGCCTGCCGCCCGAGAATATTGCCCATGTCAGCGATTACCATGAGATCTTTGAGGAGACGCCGATCTATACACTCGGTCGCATGCTCTTCATGCAAGCGCTTGGCTGGCAATACTACCTTTGCACCAACGCGATGGGCAACCCAATGTACCCGTCTGGGACCAATGTACATATCTCTCTCCTCCCTATCGTCAATGTGTACTCACGTATCTGCTCGTTTTGCAGCACTTCCGGCCCTCCTCACCTCTCTTCAAGCCTCACGAGCGCAACGGAATCATCGCTTCCAACATCGGATTGACGGTCATGTCCTGCGTTCTCTACCTCTGGACTCGGGAAGTCGGTTTGCACAACTTCCTCAAGCTGTACTTTGTTCCATACCTCGTGCGATTTAAAAACTTTCATCAATTGTTCTATATTTAACACCGAAAGTTGTAGTTGGCAAATCACTGGATCGTTATGCTCACTTATCTTCACCACTCTGACCCTACCATCGCTCACTACCGTGCCAAGCAATGGTCGTTCCTTCGCGGCGCCGTCTCAACCGTCGACCGTCCCCTCTTGGGCTGGGCGGGCCGCTTCTTCCTCCACAACGTCTCACACGATCATGTACGTTACCTACTGTCGAATCACTCCTTCCTAAACAGAAAAATTGTTTTTCAGATTGCCCATCACCTCTTCTCTTCCATCCCTTTCTGTATGTAATATAATTCCTTTCGCCGAGATACAACCTAACCTTCTAATTTTAGACAACCAACCTCAAGTCACAGAGGCGATCAAGAAGGTTCTCAAAGATGACTACAATTACGACTCCACGGTAAGCCCTGAGCCTTCTTCCCATCGATTCTTATCAAATTTGTACCTATCACAGAATACCTTCCGTGCTTTATACCGCACCTTCACGCAGTGCTGCTTCATTGAAGATGACGGCAACATCGTCTTCTACAAGAACAAGGAAGGAAAAGCCGCACGCGTGCTAGCTCCCGGGGCATTGGATAACGAGACTAAGAAGTCGACGTAGAAATGCTAGTCTTACGTTATATGTAAATAGACACGCGTTGAAGAAACACTGGTGTTTTTGCCTTTTCTCACTTGTGAGTACTTTGTCGAAGACCACACTGACGAACGTGCTATCTGCTTGAATAATTTGGCATGATAAGAATCGAAGATCGATGAATTTGTCACTGGATTAACAAGATATGATGACATAATCATGATAAGTATTCATAGCAGATGCGTGCAGTCGGTCTCAGAGGAACCATGATGTGATCACGCTCGCCTTGTGCGGTGTGGGGCACCAATGTATCCACTGATAAGTATCGCAAGGTAACGGGAGACTCAGGTGGAGAAGAGAAGTAACTTTATCTGACTGCTTGGATCTTGAGTTCATTCTCGCCAGCAAGCATTATTGTAAGAAGGGCCGGGTGACCTTCGAGGTTTTTCATTTCCAGGCTTTCGGCCGGGTTTTTGATTGCTCCGAGTTGGCAAGGATCCGGATGGCTTACCTAGGGTCTAATCATTGTTGTGATACTGTATTCGTGCTTCCGTACCATGTTCACTGTCGTCCTACTTCATTGTCGTTCTGTCATATCCAAGGATCCTTTGATTCCCAGTTCAGCATAGCCATCGAAAAAAATCAATGATGATGCCCATCCAGCATAAGGAGTAAAAATCCACATAGAGCTTGCGTAGAGCTTTTCTTTATATTCCAAAAGGAAATTACACCAAGTCAAAAATAGATCGAACAAGAGCGTTGCCACATATACGTGTACTTGGCTTACAACTTGAAAGTACAAATCGAGCAAAGGCGAAAGATCTCCAGACAATCCCCACTGAGTTATATACATAATATTTATGAGAGATAAAAGGAATCAGAAGGGTCTTTCAGATGGCCGGGGGTAGCGACTAGGGTAAGCAGTACGAGCACGATAGACACATCAGAAAGATTCCATTTGTTCGAGCACAACTTGGCATAGATATCAGACAGTCCTGAGTCGTGACATGTTTTGTGGAGAACGTCGAAGTTGGCAAGTGCCAACTTCGGAAAATTCCGGAGATATGACGGATGTCAACCCGTTGGCAGAGGTTGGCAGTGGGTGTTACCTCGCCACACTCTCACACACTGCGACAAATTTTATAATATGTCTATTAATGTCCTAGAGCTTCAGCCAGAATACCAGTGCGCCAGACCCAGCTGGAACGCCTTGTCTACTGTATACCAGGTTTACGCAGGGTTTTCTGATTTTTATCGAGCTTGGGTCTCCAACCGATCTCCAACTGCCTCGTTTCACGACTGCATCATATCTGCCAGAGTTTGAAATCAACTTCTAGGTCTGTTTCATTTCTAATGATCCGTTTTTCTCTCGATGACTGGGTAAAGGAGCTCCAGTGGACCCTTCTCTTGGCGCCACCTCAACACCTCGAAACTCCAGGTGTAAATGGGATATCCGACGCTATATGCTAGGCGCATAGGGCATATGTTCAACGAATCATCCGGCTCAAACGTGGGAACATCTTCCACCCTCTACCATGGTCCATTGTGTGAACACATCTTTATTACCTTGTCCTACTTACATAAAATACGTCTCCGCTGATGTGAAATATCTTAGAGACGAGCGGGGATGCCTGTCTCATCTCAGTATTGCAAGCTTACCCGCCAACCTCTCCTGAGAGAATATGTTGTCTATTCGATGATCCGGCATGCATTGAGTTCGGTTTACGTTGCAGCGCAAAGACACCGTCGGTTAGATTATCAAACGTGTTCTACTAGTACGATAGTCTCTGCGTCATTAAAGGTACTGATCTTAATGTCCTTTTATACAGTAATGAATTTTGGATAGCTTTGGAGAGACGGCTGGTTTTTGGTCTGTTCTTTTGTAATTTACTCCCTCTACCCTACTTATGGGGACTCATCAGCTCGGCTTCCTTTCCCAAGTATACACGCAATTGACAAGCACACTCTGACGAAGTTCTTGTAGGATATGTTTTTCGCTGTCGCTACAGAGCTTCTCGGTGGGGCATATCTACTGGGAATTGTTGCTTCTCCTTTCAAGCCTACAAAGGAACTTGAGGTCTACGAAGCGATGGGCAAGTTTCTCATACCGCGCTCTCGAATCTACATCCGACAACGCCATGACGCCCTCGGACGAGCGTTTGACGTTTCACAAAGACTTGGACGGAGGGTGATTTCTGGTAGTATATAGCAACCCTCTGTTGCGACCATTGACCATCAGAGAAACCCAACTTGTGCAAGGGGAAGGATACTGGAAGGTATGGCCGTACATTTCGGATGCAGTCCCTCCTATGACTCCAGGAAAGAGTTGTCCCTCTCGCATACTTCGATATCCTCCACACGTTGCGAAGCTGTGATACTATGCATGGCACCTGGCTCATGCGCTCAAGAATACAATGGTTTGGTAATCCTGGATCCATCTCGAGCATGACCTTACCTCATGATACCTTGCCAATAATCGCACGCAAATCAGGGCCGTCCCGATCAAAAGAATCTATTTACTCGTGCGCCACCAAATCGCCACAAGAGTCACATTTGTGGTGGTAGAACCCATTCTCACTGAGCTTGGATCTTGAAGTCTGTCCAAAATTGGGTCAAAATCTAATCAAGGGAGCGCCGCCTTGCCAGGGCCAATCATCATATATTCTGCAAGTTGTCTGTGATTCCACAGTGAGATCCAAAACGGATGACATGGATGGAGAGATGGGCATTTTGCCGAGGACGTCTTCTGCGATCGAACGACCAAGAGCATGGTAAGAGAATTGTTTCAAAGAGCAATGCGATGTCGTCTTGAAGAGGTTGGTAAGTGCATGAGGATAAGGTTTAAAATTTAATCAGCCAGATGTGATCTTGACGAAGGTAAATCAAGGTTCTGGAGTATTCGTCCGAGGGAGCGAGTCAGATTCAAGGACAGATGGCGAAGAAAAAGGAGAATGACAGGCTTGAGAGGCTCAATTACTTCAAACGGACGACCATGTTGGTTGTATAGCAACGCTTGTGGTTCACATACTCCATTTTATACACTGCGGAATGGAATGCTGGAGGTGCATGGAACAAGTCCCACACCTTTTCCAGTGGTGGAAGTCCGTCGAAACAGTGGACATTAGTCGCCTGTCAGGTATTCAATTTCGCCGCTTCAAGGATTTTGAACGAATCCGCCGGGGGGAAGGTCTTGCAACACCGGCGAGATTCGCCGTGCAAATTCAAAATCGATCGTCTTCCAACTGGCAACGATGTGCGTGAGCTGTCAAAACCTTCATCATCTCTGGTGTAACAGGATTCGCTGGTGGGACGGTCCACTCGTCCTACAATAGCTGCCCTCGAATTTCTCGGCCGTTGATTCTACGAACTTTATGTTGAGTGACAGATCTGCGGAACGTTCTAGCTAAATCTTGAGTAGTTCGACCATCTCAGTTTTGATGTTACACAGAACAAAGAAGTGGACAGTGTTAGTTCCGAGATCCCTATCTCGGTTTATATGCCTAGGATCCTGTCCACCAAAAATTTCAACAAGATCATGTGTGTTTTGTTTTTTGCCATATTTGGTAGTTCATTTCAATGTTCGTGTTGCTTGTGGTTGTTTCTTATTCTTAGAGTCTTAGAGTCATGTAGATTTTCTGGGCTGATGAATGTTTAAGTTTTGAGTCAGCTTCAGACTCAGGTATGATATGTCAATTGTTTGTATGTTCGTAAAAATCAAAT
>JABAJX010000275.1:0-10374 GCA_018221735.1 Termitomyces sp. K1Aa
GATGGTGTAGGACTGGAGATGCGGCTTCTTGGTCGGCTCATCCGGGTTCCAGCGGTATATTTTGAATTCCTTGAGCAGGACGGGTTTTTCGGTGGGGACGGCCTGGAGACGCGCGGTGGTCGTGGAGAGGGAGCGGGCGGAGAGGGGGACGCGGCGGGGAACGCGGGCGAGTAAGGACTGCATCGTCGTCGTTGGAGAAGAGCGGAGAGCAAGACATGGTCCCGTCGCGTGATTTCGGGAACGTCCGACCAATCACATGCGCGGGATTTCGAGGCTTAGTCATCGATAACCGACAGGTTTGTTCGAAAAGAACGATTTGTGAGTTCTTCGAGGTTCTTCGTCCGTCGACCAATGCCTACGTACGGCATGCCCCAGTCAAACACAGGTCCTCGTAGCTGAATTTTCTTCGAGATTTCCATCGAACATATGGCAACTTGCAAGGAAATTTGCAACTTCGAATACTTACCCTGTCCGCTTTTCAGAATTGTTTCTGGACCAAACCATTGTACAAATAACAAAAACTAACACGTCGACGTCACAAGCGCCTCGCTCTGCTGCGCGTTCATCCTTCCACCAAACGTACAATGGCAATCTTTTTCCGTCTGACCCGCTCCAAAAAGATTGAAGGGATCCTGCCTGTTCCTGCAACTGTCTTTACACCTTCCACCGATGATCGATGAGGTACCGCCGCTTACCTCTCGTACCCTACACAGAACGTTGTCGCAGCCTACGGCTTCCACCAGCACACATCGTCCACGGGCTACCCCTTCTCGTCCGAATTCACAGCCCACTGGTCAAACATCACCGGAGTCTCGAATCCTTGGCGACGACTGAGAAGACTATCGTCTCATCCTCAGAGAGTCTCTTGCTCTCGGCGTCTTCAACACCCTACAGTACGAGTTTTTCAGATGTGGAGTCCACGGTCGAGGGTGAGGAGTACAATACCAAGATGAAGGCGGAGCATTCGGGACTTTTTCATGCCCATCCCAAACGATGTTCCACTCCGTTATCGGTCTGCTCCTGCGATTCCCCGGAGTACCATGTTTTTACGGGACCTGCACTTGCAATGGTGATTGAGGGTTGCTCAGAGGACGGGATAATAATCGGGCGCAGAGACCTCTGGGACAAGACCTGTATTGGATACGAATGGAAAAGGGAAAACACAAGGTAGTGTTATCTCGAAGTTTTGGAGGAGGTTGTCGGGTGTCAGGAAGCAACGTCGTTGAGACATGGTCATCGTGGACTTCAACCAAAGATAATCAAGTTTAGTATATACTGAATAATTCTCCCTATACATACTCCTTATTTACGGTGATTCGATCCGCAGCCTCTTTCTATTAGGTCAGGCAGGTCCAGTCAAGCGGCGCACAGAAACTTAAAGACAGAGTGACAATACAGCCGTGTCAATTCCGGCGGGAATAGAAACGTCTTGTCGAAACGAAATTATCTATTCTGTCGAGCCTGTTCAGTATACATCAGGACTAGGTTCTTCGAAGTCGAAAAGACGGGGCTCAACGTCATCGGGAACGGGTTGAATGTTACATTATTGCCGCTCGCTCTGCGCAATTGACAATAGCTCTCTACTATCCTAGTAATTTACGTGACGACTGGGGAAGGAGGCTACTTACCGTCTTGCGTGTAAATGGAACTAGGAAATATATTCCGAACATGCGTAATCCAGGATACAGATCACAAATGGGGAGTCTCCAGCTACCCTGTCACATACCCGGAATTTGACCAGTAGTCTGGAGTCAAATACATATTCCCAGGAAAAGGTGGCGTTTGTTGGATTCCATAAATCATACGCAAGGTCTTATTTCTATCCGCAGACGACGGACACGGTCCCAAGTTGTGGCGAAAAGATCGAGAAAACCCGAACGAGTCTTCGCACGAAAATGTTAACAATATCGGATATCCACAAGTGAGCCTGAATGCGTCTCGCCATAAGTTAAGTCACAGAGCGTTCAAGATTGGCTCTTAAAGCTTAAAGATCAAACATAATTCCTCAATGCTCAAACAAGTCTGATAATGAGTATTGATCGGTTCACCGACTCGGAGAAGCTTTTGCAAGCAGGAGGGACAGCTGTAACGAGGCCAGCCTCCAGCATCGAGTGGTTAATACATATCACTATTCACTGGTTCACTCACATCGGTAACGTTTCAGCCCAAACTTGATTCCGATACGGCGGTTCGACGTGATTTACTCTCTTCTCATCACGATATCGATGGGGACCGCCTCCTGGCTGTGTGAGGCGTGGAATCGGGACTGCTTGTGATATTTCACCTTCGAAAAATGCTTCGGAAAGATGATGTTCCATGGCAATGCGAAAAAGATTCAGAGATAATGTCAGTAACATAGTGTTGGAGGCGGTGCCACAGACATGTACAGGTGTAAGTATGTTGATCAAATGTTGATTTTTGACCAAGTGCAGGTCCATATTATAAGATCAGACAAGATCTTGATTTTGATCAGGTTCGTATTTTACTCTTTTCTCATGTCATCATGCATCCGAAGCGTCAACGCCCCGTCGTAATCTCGAGCATCTTCAGAGGTAACTTCAAGGTTTTTCTCCACTAAAACTCGTGTAGTCACGTGAATCTTGCTGGAATTCTTGCAGAATCCTCAACTACGAGGACTTGTCCACCACAGACCACAGCTGACCACAGGATTCCTGCTCTCTGGAGCTCCGCCGGCGATGGAACACATAGCAAAAGGTAGTTTATCTGTTTCATCAAGCTCATTGTCTGACTTAGGCACGTTGTTCATGCCTCGGGCATGAATCGCCGGACGAAGACTCACAGATCGTTTTCTTCTAACAAAATCACATATCAGAGCGGGAACATATGTCTTTCGGGACGCTTTACGATTATGGCTCACCTGTGCTTGATCTTCGGATAACCTTCCCCGTATGCCCAACTCTCCCGAGCTCTCTCTCACTGTCGTCTACTAGCGTCATAGTCACACTTGATCATGATAATCTACGCGAGAATGCTGGATCCTCCTCTGCAATCCTTTTCGCTAGGTTGCTTCCGGTATCTGAAACACCTGCCTCGCGCCTAGCATGTGTTGGATTCACTCAAGCAGAGGGACATACTTATATATGGCCTTGATAAAGAAGAAGCCCCGTTCTGAACATAGACGGAGTTTCCATCAACCACGGATCAATGGACTGCACTGCCAGCAGCGGAGAAGTACTTTATATGATTCTCTCTTAATCTCATACACGACATCACTCTAGACTATCCCCTATCTCCTCAATGATTGTCTCCACCAAGCTCACGACTGGAGAATTAAGTTTTCTCTTTAATGTTTCCAGGCAGATATTTGCTTATGGCGGCTCATTCTTAATTGGTTTGGTCATTTTGGCCAGTGTTCCTCGCCTTGCATTGGTCGATACACACGATACTGTGAACCAGATTGTCGGTGGTTCAACTGCAACCTTCTCCAAGATCAGATGGATACTGAACCGTGTACGGCGTAACACCACCAACCTGGATCCCACCCCACCTGATGCGCTATTCCTTATCCTCACCCTTTCCATCATCTATAATCTATTTCTCTCACTCAGTGATGTGGCTCACATAGGTATTCATTCCTGTGCAGTTTCAAACCAACCGGGTGGACTGCAGTCTCCGGCGTCTTTAAACTCTGAAGATAAAGCACGGTCCTCGATGACAGCAAACCTTGTACAGGGTAACAACCTCACCGGAGTCAAGGCATGGCGCTGCGACTCCAGCTCACTTCTCCCAAAAAACCAGTACAATTGCACATCTTGGAACCACTCCACATACGCTGATCCCGCCTTCTTCACTAATATCAATTCAACCGATAGTGAGGTTTTCCTCTTACGCCAACTGAGTAGTTCCTCACTTTGCTCCAACGTCAATTCGTTCCGTCTCGGCCCAGATATTCAACGTCTGGCTCATCCCATCAATTCCAATGGTATTGCCATCAACCCGAAGCCGATGGGAGTACAAATCATTGCGGGCGTTCCCGACCTTTCTCCTGGAGAAAACGTTGAAATCTCACAGACAATGGCTGTTGAGGTTGAAGTAGGGTGCATGTCTCTTGGTTTCAAATCCGTTCGGCTAGCAGAGAAAAGCGGAGGAAATGACTTCATGGTCGTTGGTAGTACCAACCAATGGGATGACTTCGCGGGGCCACACTATCTGCAAGATGTACTCCTCCACAGCGCCAATGCAACTCGTGCATATCTACGACCCTTTTTCAATGAAAGTACCTTGTCCAATGGTACCGTTAAATCCTTCAACCCGTCTTCGGCTTCATTCTCCCGTGCAGCCCATGTCATTCAGTTCCATTTGCCCGATCGGACTAAAGAGACATCACTGCTCGCCGACTGCACAACAAACCTCCAAAAGAAACTTGATCTTACTTCAAGTGGCAGAAACAATACAGTTCCGATGTGTGGTTACTTTGGCGTTGGAGGCTCAGTCGCATGGGAAGGTAAGGTCCAGTTCGGATTTGTCGGCATGATCTGCGCCTCTACAACTCAAGTCAACATGGTTAACTCATCCATCTCTGTCTCACTTGGCAATCAAGTGAATATCACCTCTGTTTCCCCAATATCAAGCACTCTGAACTACCTTCGTGCTGACGACTACATTGGTCAATGTTCAAATCGTGATAGCGAAGCCTCCTTCCTCCCTTATGAGCGGTACACCCTCACTCAGTCTGCCAATGGCTCAAAATCCCATTTCATCTCCCCTTCCGCCGCCCCTCCCCTGTCTGACGTCACCGAGGGGACGGGTAGCGGTGGAAGCTTTATATCCACACTCAACAGTTTCTTCTTCACTGACTTCTCCAATTACCCGGCATATGCTGGCCTTAGATTCCTTGCAAAGGGTCTCACACCCCTATCTGATTCAGACATTGCTCCAGCCATGGTAACCAAATGGATGGGCCAGATTGCAGCGTCCATTGCCAGCGTCAGCATAACTTACAATGGGTGGGCTGCACTTCAAGTTCCTCGCATGTTGGTCGTCCGTACCAAGCCAACTGCAACCTGCTATGACACTCGTTACGCATTGAGCCTCATCCCTCTTGCACTTGTGATGATAGTAGTCCTGATTATTGCCGTTACCTTGCTTTTGCAAAGATCTTTTTTTGGTTCTGCATATGTTAAAAAAGCGTATGGTGGGCTATTCTCCCAAGCAATACCTGAAGGTATGCTCCTGGTTTGGGAGCAGGATGCACAAGGTACACATCCACGGTTGCAGGCAGTGGAGAAAGGATACATCATAACAGGTCATCCTAATGACACTGCACTGCAGTTCTTTAAACCACGTCATTGAGACCTGGCGGTGGAAGCCCGGCAGGTCGATTTCAACATTCCATTCTGGTTGCTACGGGTCTATCTAGAACTTATCATTGTGGTTATGGACCACAATTAATATATTCAGACTCGGTTGGGACCCGGAACTCATCTTAGAACTTATTCCTCTGGTCTTGTTACAGTACTAATATAAATAACCACGTTTATTGTGTATTCTAAAAGCAGGGATTTCGGAACGTGTAACCAGAAGTGAAAAGTGTTATGATCGATCAAAACAACAGTGCCAGTCAGTGAGGGATGGGTGTCAATGTTATAAGTAAAATTAAGGAGATCTATGGTGCAAGGTCTGGGAGAATAAGCTGGCTCTTTGCTCTTGGAGGGTGGGTGGTCAATAGAATCTTGTAAGAAGCCGCAAGGCTGGACGCAAGTCTAGGAGGAACTTTTACGTTTATCCATCCGAAATGAAGACCGTTTATCACTGTGGATTGGTAGTTTTTGTCTTTAATTATCCATCCGCAGAATCTGCGAATGGCTCGTTTAGTACAACTCACCTGCAAATAGCATGATCTGGTCCTGGTCGGGGATAGGCCAATAACTTGTAATTGAAGAGCTTGTTCTTCAATACTTGCTATAAATTATAATGTGCTTGGAACGTTAAGCTCATCTAGTATCCACTCCGACATCGGATTATCTGACTTCTTTCATGGTATTGTGTGCATAGATACAGCCTCGGCACGTAAGTTTGAGTTTGACCAATTGAACTCGAGTTGGAGAAGTTCTTCACTGCGTCCTGAGCTTTGGAAATTGGGATGTCATAGGCGTCAAGCGCCTCATGCTCGTTAAAAGATTTGTTTTTAAAAAATGGGATGTTAAGGGTATCTTGCATCCATTCCGACCTCGGATTATCCGTCTTCTTGCATGGTTCTGTGTACAGAAATAGATACAGCCTCAACACGCCCCTTTGAGTGACTGTTTACCGGATCCTAAACACTCATACTTACCTTTAACCTACAATGCTCCATAAATCTCTCCTACTCTCTCTCTTTCTTGTCACAGTGGGCTCAGCGGGCCAGACAATTAGCGGACAGTATGATTGTCTCACTGGGGGCAGTTATACACTCTGCCAGAATCTCTTGGGCGCGAGTATGTCTTTGATTCTTGTTGATTTGGTCCTCGATAATGAGGGAAATAAAATGTAGCATCAGGTGTTGGAAACCAGTCATCAGAATTGATTACTGCCAGTGATCTAGCTGTCATTTGGAAAACAACCTGGGATTGGGCTGGTAATGAGGATGTCATTAAGAGTTGTGAGTGTGATGATGAACCTAATGGAGGACATCTGACACGGATCGTAGACGCGAATGTTATCTCGGACACAGTAAAAGACGTCCAGGTATGATAGTGTTACCAACCGATATGTTGGTATGGTGATCCTAAGATATTTTCAAGTAGCTGCAAAACATCGATTCAGCAATGAGGACGGTTTGGGAGTGGAGGTACAACTCCCAGTCTGAGGGTATGCGTGCTAATGTTGCGTGAGGATACTCTGATGAAGTATAGCCAATTCACTCTGATCGACACCGTGTTAGGTACGGCATTTGGCTTGGAACTACCCCCTCGGGTGGCGGGCCGTGGGGTTCTACGCGCTATGAGATGTAAGAGTCTGTATACTTCACTGATTAGCACTCACCCTGGGTACAGCATGTTATGGCTCTCTGCTCGCGGAGGGTAGGTGGTCGATTCAGTTTGGAAGGAATCATGGCTTGACCGTGAGGCATAAACAGTGTCCAGCCTGTCGGCAAGGAGATTGAATCGGGTGTCTCTATTGGGGGGTACACGTGGAATGTTTGGCGTGGTACCAGCCCTTCCAACTCAAGCTGGGAGGTAATCTCGTTCATCAGTGCATCAGGCGATATTATGGACTTTTCGGCTGATCTGAGGGTGGTTTTCAGTACGTGATAACCGTTGGTGTACTAGTAATATGGGTTCTGACCTTTGTGATAGACTATCTTGTTGCGAATCAAAGCGTTGAGGCAACTCAGGTATGTCTATGTGTTTGTGGTGCCACTGAGGGTTTTACCAATGAGTTTGTAGTATGTGCAAGCAATTCAAGCTGGGACTCAGGCGTTCAATGGTTCTGCGGAGTTGGTTAATGCCTATAGTGTAGTTCTTGAGTAGATTAACCAGTTAGTGAGTTCATGTATGGATTCTTCACAATGCCATGATGGCAAGTAAGTCTAGGAGATTACAGTTACTTACTAGCGCACTGGTGAATTGATGCTCCTGCTAGGATACATAGAAGGGCCGGGGAAATGAGTCCTTGATGCAGGGAACCGAAGAAGAGATGGCAGAAACCTGAGATGAATTTGTCAGTTTCACTATCTCATGGTCAGTCGGGAATGAGATGAGTTATGGTTTCGAATTAAGAACGGTTAAAATGATGCTGTGACAGAAGCGAAGACTTCCTGTGTTGAGCTGACTATGGACTGAATGTTCAGATATAGTGAGATCTGGACAAGTAATTGAGGTGTCATCGTTCTTGATGTCTGAAAAGACGTTGACAATATGAGCAACGAACGAATTCCCAGAATCTCGAAAGCATACATAAGTTGAAGATAACATATGGCAAGGAAAGCAAGGTGTCTAGGAATACCTTCATCGTATGTAGCAAGGTCGGCACACACGAACTAAATCGATATAAAAAATAATTGTATGCGCGAAAAACAAGTACATGTATGGAGTGAATACAAGCCCTTCGCATACTGACGTGCCCAGTCTGCTTTGCGTACGGACTACTTCAGCTTTTTCTTCCTGGATAGAGCAATGCAGTTAATAACAATGTCCACACATACAACGAACAGCAACTCACGGGCGGAGTTGCGAGGAGTGTCCGCATCCTCTCTTCCTGCAGTTTGTGGCACGAGGAGGGAGGCGGGCGTAGCATTTTCGGCAAATTTGTTTATCGCAGTTGTATTTGGAGGCCAGAACCTTCAACGACGGTTCGATGATACCACCACGGAGACTGCGAGAGAGAGAAAAGACAAAATATGAGGCCGAGCGGGACAAAAATATAATATAAGAATGCGAACGCACCGAAGCACCAGGTGAAGGGTCGACTCCTTCTGAATATTGTAGTCGCTGAGTGTACGCCCATCCTCCAATTGTTTTCCGGCAAAGATCAAACGTTGTTGGTCAGGGGGAATACTGTCAAATAAATCGACTCCGTTTAGTGTTGCGTGGATGACAAATGTTGGGAAGGTAAATACGTACCCTTCCTTGTCCTGGATTTTGGCCTTGACATTATCGATGGTGTCCGACGACTCGACCTCTAGGGTGATCGTCTTACCCGTGAGGGTCTTGACGAAGATCTGCATCTGGAGAGCGGTGAGCGGGGAGACAGTTGTAAGCGCACGACGAGCTCACCTTGAGTGTAAATTGGAACTGACCAGGACGTGTGGGAATTTCCCAAGCGGTCCTGTATAGCTGACAAATTGGTGGCTGATTCGGGATTGTCCGTCATCTCACGTGAAGCTCGATCAAGTTGATGCATTGCATTGATCCATCATCACGTTGATCTCTTCATCTGCATCAACCTCGGTCCGGAGCAGATTCGTCGAGTCTGTAAGTAAGTACTCTATTTCCATACAAAATAAACGATGCAAATTTAGTACACAATGTCTGACGCGGCTCAACGCCCCATCACGTCCTTTGGGGGGATTGTCCGGCGATGGGCTAAAGAGCTGCTTTGTCACTCTGGCTTGTCTGGCGGGAGGCTTTTACCTCTCTTACCTACGTGTTGGTAACGAATCCATTTCTCGAGACCCGAGATGTTGTCGTTCACCTTACCGATGTTTACCTCGTTCATCGTCATAGACGTCTCTCGATCACCCCCGTGTTCAATGCTCTGGTACCGCAATTCTAAGTCGTACAATTACGTGATTGAAGTACTACACTTCAATCTAGGTGTGCTAAAGATTAGATCTATGTACTCCGGGCGACACTGGGCGCTCGTCTGTCCAGCCGACTCAAGGTAATGCGCATGCTCTGGATTCTGGGGTGGCATGCATTGTTATAGTGTTATAAATATCAAACTCCATGTGTCACGGTGCGGCCGGTATACCTTACACATATGAATCTAGCTACTGATTTAGTTGTAAGTTTCTTCTCTATCTCTCCGATAGCGTTGCATGACCCTGATATTTTCGCAGCGAGTGGAGATGTTGAGAAAAGGAAGACAAACAAGATGAGTTTTTCCGACTCGGAGACTAAGTTAGATGCTAAAACAGTCTCATGATGATTTGTTTAAAAATAATACGGCGTAGCCAAGATATTGAATCTTAGTGTTACGCGGTAAGCCTTAACCGCCCCGGGTAGAAATAATACTGCGAATCCTTCGGCAACCCTTCAAATTTGTTCTCTTTGCTTCGCATTTCCCTTTGTACATCATGTCTTCTACCTCTGATATCGAGTTCTTTAGCCATTCTGAGCCCTCATCTGAGAGCGATGAATCGACGTCTCCTTCATCTATCTCATCCAGTCTTTCAAGCCAGTTGCCGCTGCCCTTTACTCCTCCTTCACTGGCCATTTTACAATTCCCCAATGTTGACACTCAACCCCGAGCCATTGATAGCGCTTTTCCTCCTGTCCCAGACGACGAGGCCGTCAAGAAAGTGGACTCCCAGGATATGTACACCAATTCTATTTCTTCACATCGATTTCTTAACGAGATTATTAGAGGAACCCCGGATAGTTGGGTACGACGTGACCCTCAAATGGTACGATTGACGGGAAAGCATCCATTCAATGCCGAGGCCAAGTTGAATATCCTCTTCTCAAAAGGTTTCCTCACTCCGAGTAATTTATTCTTCGTTCGAAACCATGGAGCCGTACCACAGGTTGATACGGAGACTGCAAAGGATTGGAAAATCACTATCCATGGGTATGCATGATATTCACCCTCCAAGAATCAACACAAGCCGACTAGTGCACTGTCTAGATTGTGTGAGCATCCCGTGACTTTTACGGTAGAGGAACTCCGGTCCAGGTTCGAGGTGATCAGCACCCCGGTTACTCTCGTCTG
>JABAJX010000276.1:0-10365 GCA_018221735.1 Termitomyces sp. K1Aa
GAACATAATGTGAATGACTTTCATCCGACTCGGAGTAGAACAGTGCGGTTCTCACGGCTGAAAAAGCAGAAAACCTAATCTCTGTCATGCCGCTGACTAAGCAATACTTGATGCTGAAATTTGAAATTTGATCAGAAAATGTAAGTATGTAAAAGGCGACAACGACTATAGCGTCATAGTCAATAGTCAAAGTTAATAGCAACTCGGGCCATCCGTGTATACTTAGATGATCTGGCATAATTATGTAGTGGTTTGTGCCAATCCATCTTATCGGTCACATGTCGTGCCCTCGGACTTCTTTACATAATTTAACCCCTTGGAATTTCTCTATCTCCTTCGAAGACTGATGCATGATGCGTGATGACTTGACACTCGCTGTCATTTGACGACGTCTTCCTGGCTCGCAAGACCAGTTCTTTCCCATTCAACCAGGATGTCATCCCCCCAGTCAGAAACAGAGCCTCTGCTCGCAAGACAATCCATCCACAGGCAACACGTCCCAAGAAAGGCTCGAGTGGGACCTTTGGAGATATCGAGATCAACGCGTTATGGTATTTTGGCAGGAATATGGTCTGCGACTTTTCTTTCGGTAAGAACATCCTCAAATCTTCAATAACCGCCGACTCAAGATGTGTATAGTCTCTGAATGGTATATCTATTCCTCTTGCTTGCTAAGACATTCAATGATATTGGACGCGCACTAGGCACTCTTGTTCCCACAAGTGAGTCTGGCAGATCCCTCGTCAATGATTCACACTTGCTTACAGTCCACCTTGCAGTGTTGCCGTCAATTTCATCAGAATTCAAGAAGTTCAATCAAGGGAGCTGGCTTGGAACAGCGTATGTCTCTTTGCCCTCAACGTTCCAAATTTCAGCATTGATACGTTCATACAGGTATTTGCTTGCGACATGTACATTTACACCGCTTTATGGTCGATTGTGCAATGTCTTGGGACGAAAGGGCGCGAGTCAGGTGGCACTTTTATTTACGGTGCTTGGGGTGCTTGGTTGTGGTCTTTCTCAAAGCATGGAAATGCTTATCTTTGCCCGATTCGTGTGTTTTTTCTCAGCATTCGAACCAATCAGACTGAACTATCGCAGTTGTCGGGAATAGGTGGAGGTGGTTTGCTCACAGTAGGCTCGTGAGTCAAGACGTCCCTGACTTGTGTTGCACTCAAGTAAAACTCACATATACAGGATTATCGTTAGCGACATGTACAGCATGCGAGTAAGGCACCTTTAATTTTAGTTTCCCTCGTAACTGGAGCTAAATGACATACAGAACAGAGGTTTAACTCAGGGGATGACTAGTGTGTTCAACGGTGTAAGTACTCTAGTGGCAAATTCAAGCTGTATCTTGTGACTAGATGTTTGAGATAGTTAGGTATGGGTCTAGGGGGCCCTGTAGGGGGTATGGTAAATGATTGGTACGATTTGAATTTACCCCTGTCTTACTCTTCGTACTCTGACCTCTTCGCAGGCTGGGCTGGCGATGGGCCTTCCTGATCCAACTGCCAATGTTCCTTCTTTCCTTCCTTCTAACGTTCCACTTCCATCATTACGTCACTCCAGTCAGTGCAATTCCAAGGTCTATATGGTTCCTATATTCTTACCTGGCGCTAGGGAAGAGGTAGGAGCCCGAGTGAAATACTAAAACGGATTGACTACGGTGGATCCATCACACTTCTCATTTCGGTTTGTGACAGTCTATCTCACGCGTTAGAATGTTAATTGAATAACTGTCCCAGGTTGCGGCTGCGCTCGCGTTCCTCAGCTCACGATATAATGAAGGATTGCCGGTATCTATATTCGTAGTTCGTTTCCGATATGTAAGAGTTCTGATGTGGTGATAGTGGACAGACCCTACCGTCATGGCATCGATTGTCGTCATGACCATCGGTTTTATCTCCTTCCTGCTTGTGGAGCTCTTCGTCGCCAAGGAACCCGTTTTAGCGCCATTTTTGCTGAAACAGAGGATTCCAGTCCTCGTCGGCATCTCTAATTTCCTTGTTGCGACATGTAATTTTACTGTCAATTACTTCTATCCTATGTGGTTCCAGACAGTATTGTCAACAAGTGCTGCCACAGCAGGTGAAGATTTACAAGCCACCAGATTTCTACCACTTATCAGCTTGGATGAAACAGGTCTGCATCTCGCTCCTAACAGCCTTTCAATGTCATTGGGCTCGGTCTTCGCTGGTTACATTATGCATCGTACGGGAAGGTACAAGGCCATTAATATGACGTTTGGATGGCTTCCCTTCATCGGAGCGTCTATTGTGGCGTCCTTACGCCGAGACTCTCCGCCACTCCTGACCTGGATAGGCATTGTATTGTATTTTATTTTCACACTTGAGGTTATACTCACGTTTTCTAGGCGCCCCTTGGATTTGGCAATGCTGTGGTTCTTCAAACAATGCTTGGTAAGTGTTTTCTATCAGATATCCCTTCACTGACGCTCACATTTATGTAATCGATTAGTTGCGCTCTTAATCCATCTACCAGGTATCCTAGCACTCCGAATCGCTGCTTAACACGCTTTAAATATTGATCATGATTGTTAGAATCCCAAATGGCGGTCGGAACTGGTTTTGGGCAATTGTTTCGAAGCGTAGGTTAGTCTGACCTGTACCCACGATCACAGGAGGGGAATGCTCAGATCCGTCTGGCAGGCCAACTTAGCGGTGTTGCTGTATCATCCGCTATATTCCAGTCTAGGTTGGACACTGAGCTTCGGCGCAGGATCACTGGGCCAGATGCTGAAGAAGTAAGTTCCTATGTGATTTGAAGTTTCTCGAAAGACCGACCTTGTGATATTTCCTGAGTAGATGGTTAGGAAGATTCGTCACTCTTCAGATATAGTCGCCACCCTCCCTGAAGAGCTCCAGATACATGCAAGAGACTCGTATGAGTCCAGTCTCAAAGTCGTCTTCATCTTTTCCGCGTGCTCGACATTATTAGCATTCCTCATTCGTGCTCCTGTAGGCATACTTCTCTATTCTGACTCGCGGCCTTCCAAGAAGCTGAATGAATGCCTTTAGATTCCTGATAGAAACCTTGACGATCGAGCGAAAGATCCTGGTGCTGCTAAATCCTCAGGCTCAGGGTCAGAATCTGCTGTCGATGATTCAAGGAACAATGGACCCGATGGTGTACAACCTGCTAAACGTGGACGCCGACTTTCAGCTTTTGAGTCGCCTGATGGTACAATGGATCCTGAAAGAAGCGTAACACCTTCTTAAGTGTAAAGGAGGTCGCGCATCATTGGATCCTCGAACTTAGAAAACTTTCCTTACTTTTCATTTTGCAATACTTGCCAGTGCAATGTAGGAAATATAGACGAATTTCCATCACATCCTCCATGATATTTGCTGAGACACTGCCAGACGAGAATGCAGGAGGACTGCCCTCCGATCTCACTGAGTTGGTCGACATGGTGAAGTGGAGAACTCATGATATTTGCTTAGACACTGACATCCTCCGAGAACGCAAGAAACTTCTGGTAAATCCCACCATCTTAAAGGTGTACGTCTGATTTCTTCTGCTCTGGCATGGTGTAATGCCACGAAGCCTAACTAGATCTCGGATTGCGGAATTTGCGAGCCGAATGATGTTCGACAGAAACGCTGGAGACCCAGTGCGGCCCTCACGGTCCTCCAATCCGAAAAGCATATTAAACATAGATAGAATAGGAGACGATGTATCACCATCGACATTCCCTGCCGCTGACTAAGTTCCTCCTGGCGGATCGGGAGATCGACCAGGGCCCAGGCGACGACGACTAGCGTCGACTAGTAACTCAGGTTATCTGCCTATGTTAGCTGATGTTAGCTGATCTGAGATCTATGACTGGGGCGATTACGAGTTTTCTGGGTTTTCCATTTTCCACTCCACAGTAGTGCACACCATCTCGTTGGCATTAGTCACATGCCGTGAAATGACTTCCGTATCTCTCTTTAAGGGATTTAGCTATCTCCTTCAAAGTCTGATGGTCTTGGCACTCAGCTGTCATTTAACAACTGCTTCCCGGCTCGCAAGACCAGTCCTTTCCCATTCATCTAGAATGTCATTAATATTCCCCGCAGAAACGGAGCCCCTACTTGCAAAACAATCCAACCACAGACAAGTCCCGAGAAAGGCTCGAGTGGGACCTTTGGAGATATCGAGATCAACGCGTTATGGGATTTTGGCAGGAATGTGGACTGCAACCTTTCTTTCGGTGCTAACGTCTTCAAATTTTCATTGACCACCCGACTCATGATGAACTTAGTGTCTGAACGGTATAGTTGTTCCTCTCATTTGCTAAGGGGTTAAATGATATTGGATGCGGACTAGGCACTCTTGTTCCCACAAGTAAGTCTTGCAGAATCTTCGTCAATCATCACACCTTACGGTCAAGCTTGCAGTGTTGCCTTCAATTTCATCAGAATTCAAGCAGTTCAACCAAGGGAGCTGGCTTGGGACGGCGTATGTCTCTTGGACTCTCTTCTTGATGACTTCGCATTCAACGTTGATACGTTCACATAGGTATCTTCTTGCGACATGTACATTTACACCGCTTTATGGTCGATTGTGCAATGTCTTAGGACGAAAGGCCGCGAGTCAAGTAGCACTTTTATTTATGATGCTTGGCGTGCTTGGTTGCGGTCTTTCCCAAAGCATGGAAATGCTTATATGTGCTCGATTTGTGTGTTTCTTTTCACCTCTCAAACCAATCATTCTGAAATACTACAGTTGTCAGGAATAGGTGGAGGTGGTTTACTCACAGTAAGCTCGTGAGTAAAGGGTCAAGTCCCTTATGGCCCTTCTACTGAATTAACACTCGCATATACAGGATTATCGTTAGCGACATGCACAGCATGCGAGTAAGCATCCTCAATCAGGGTTTTCATGACTGGAATTAAATATCCCATAGAACAGGGGTCTGGCGCAAGGGATGTCCAGCGTGTTCTTCAGTGTAAGTGCTCTGGCGGCAGATTTAAGCTTTGGCTAGATCTTGAAAATAGCTGGGGATGGGTCTAGGTGGCCCTGTAGGTGGTGTGGTAAATGATTGGTATGATATGAATCTGCCCATTGTACTTTTCCGTGCTCTCATGACCGAGTCACAGGCTGGGTTGGCGATGGGCCTTCCTGATCCAGTTGCCAATATTCCTTCTTTCCTTCCTTTTAACGTTCCACTTCCATCATTATGTTACTCCTGTCAGTGCAATTTGAAGCTCTGCATGATTCTAGTGGTCTCACCTGCTTCTAGGAGACAGGCAGGAGTGTGAGTGAAATACTGAAACGAATTGATTACGGCGGATCCATTACACTTCTTATTTCGGTTCGTCACAATTCGTCTCACACTCAGTAGAATATTGATCGAATTACTACCCAGGTCGCGGCCGCCCTCGCGTTCCTCAGCTTGCGATATAATGCAGGATTGCCGGTGAGTGCATGTGTAGCTTGTTTCCAATATGCAAGAGATCTGATTCGGTGATAGTGGTCGGACACCAACGTTATGCTATCAATTGCTGTCATGGTCATTGGTTTCATCTCCTTTTTGCTTATGGAGCTCTTTGTCGCCCAAGAACCTGTGTTAGCGCCATTCTTGCTGAAAGAGAGGATTCCGGTCCTCGTTGGTATATCTGATTTCCTTGTTGCAACGTGTAATTATACTGTCAATTACTTTTATCCTATGTGGTTCCAGACAGTATTGTCAACAAGTGCTGCCACAGCAGGTGAAGATCTACCGGCCACCAAATTTCTGCCACTGATCAGCTTGATGGAACAGGTCTGCATCTCGCTCCTAACAGCTTCTCAATGTCGTTGGGCTCGGTCTTCGCTGGTTACATTATGCATCGCACAGGAAGATACAAGGCCATTAATATGACGTTTGGATGGCTTCCCTTCATCGGAGCGTCTATCATGGCGTCCCTACGCCGAGACTCCCCAGCACTAGTGACATGGATAGGCATTGTATTGTGTCCCACTTTCATTTCGACGTTGTACCTCACAATTTTCAGACGCCTCTCGGATTTGGAAACGCCGTGGTGTTTCAAACAATGCTCGGTAACTTCTGTTGTATTCAATGTCCCTCACACTTCCTTTGATGAAACCGATTAGTTGCGCTCTTGATCCATTTACCAGGCATGCCAACATTTCGAATTGCTGCTTGAGCTGTTTTCAATATGTCTATTATGATTTCCAGAATCCCAAATGGCAGTCGGAACTGGTTTTGATCAGCTGTTCCGCAGCGTAGGTTAGTCCATTCTGCATTCACGACTCATCAGGGGATGAGAACACTCAGATCCACTTTACAGGTCAACTCTGCGGTGTAGCTATATCATCCGCCATATTTCAGTCCAGGCTGAACACTGAGCTTCGGTGTAGGATCACTGGGCCGGATTCTGAAGAAGTAAGTGACCATGCGGTGTGAAGTTTTTGAAAGACCCAGTAATGTTTCTTGAGTAGATGATTAGAAAGATCCGGCACTCTTCGGAGATAGTCGCCAGCCTCCCTGCAGAGCTCCGGATACATGCGAGAGACTCGTATGAGTCCAGTCTCAAAGTTGTCTTCATCTTTTCCGCGTGCTCGACATTATTAGCATTCCTCGTTCGTGCTCCTGTAGGCATACTTCTCTATTCTGATCCATAGCCTTCTAAGAAGCTGAATGAATACCTTCAGATTCCTGATAGAAACCTCGACGATCGAGCGAGAGATCCTGCCAGTGGTACTACTAAATCTTCCGGCTCAGGCTCAGAGTCTGCTGCCGATGATTCAAGGAACGGTGGTCCTGATGATATACAACCTGCTACACGTGGACGCCGACTCTCAGCTATTGAATCACCTGATGGTACCACACCTAAAAGAGATATGACGCCATCCCAAGTGTAATGGGAGCGCATCATTGAATCATCGAAATGACTCCTTACCTTTCGTTTTGGAACTTGCGGAAATGACTCAAATCTTTGTTTGTTCGAGAGTAAGGCGTACGTAGGATTTACCTCATTTGCTCCTGGCATGATGTATTGTCTATCACACACCTGAGTAGAATGGATAGCTGTGTTGGCCGATCATTGTGAAGTCGAGAACAATCGAGCGTGATAGACAAATGATCCAGTCCTATGTGAGTCCTGAGTGCAGTGCCCAGAACGTCATGAAAAACTTCCAACTAGAAGAAATTATTATGGTTAGAAATTGAGGTGGAGAGTCATCCTGATGACTTCCAGGAACACAAGTGGTCCTTTCAGGTTAACAAGATCTCAGGAACTGTAAGCGATTCCTCAAGAATACCAGCACAACAGCAGAAAGTAGTATGTTGCACATTGTTCCGATCAAGTAACCCCAGGGTGACATGGCAATCAGGAGCTCAATCTGACGATACGGGCGTGAGCTTCCGAGTACACTATACGAACGATCGTTCTTCTGCTTTCACAGTAGTACTGTAAGGTTGTTAGTCAATAAATGGAGAACTCGGATCTTACAGGATCTATCCACCAACATGTTAACCCTCGGTATGCAGATATGTCCCACACTGAGCCCTCTGATTAGAATCAAAGGTAACAAACAGATGTGCGCACCCGATCGTGACAATCTACCTTCACGGGAGAACATTGTCAGGAAGGTTATATCAACCTGCGGACTGCGTTTAGGTTCCCAGCATTTCGATTGGAGGAAAGTGTCGATCGGGATGTGGATACACGAGCATGATAGTGGAATATTGCACAATGGAAGGCGAATGTAGTGAACAAGGTGTCCATTTGATGAAAAGGTTTCATGGGCGGCGATCAGTTTGTTCTGCCCGGTGGTCATTACAGCATACCTATCAGTCTGAGCACTTAGTAATTCAGTGATAGTCCGTGGCCCGGCGTACAGAGCCCAGTGCAACAGAGGAATAAAGGCAGGACACTCCAGACGCGACGACGCCCAAGATACGACATTATTAAGTCGTGGGAGCCAATATACACGCGAGGGAACTCAAAAGTCTGCATGAGTCACGATCCTGGTGGGCTGCCATTCAAACTTCTAGGTGGGAGTGAGCCAAAAAGAAGGGGACGACATATTAGGAAACAGGCGGCGTCGGCGAGCGATGCTCAGCAAAAGTTGGTGTGGGTGGAGCGTGCGAGGGGAAAAGGGAAGCTGACTTGTGAAGATCCTGATGAGGGCTTTCCAAAAATCCCCCTCTTCACACCACACGCAAGGTTGCGCGGCGGGGATCATATTTTTCACAGTCCGCAACCTCTTTGTCAGAGTTGCCGTTCGTGCCTTGCTCTGAAATTGCCATGGACTCGGACAATTCTAAAGCGCTCACACACTGCAGGTAAAAAATATAGAGCTCCTCTCTTGACATCCAAGCGTCAAGATGCTACACTGCCTTTACTGTCAGTCACTGCCATTCTGATTGACGCTAACTCGAGAAGACAATGGGAAGACCTCGTCCAACTTGAACCCACGGAACTTTTCTTAGATCCCGTTCTCTGTCTTCCAGGCGCGTTGAAATCTCTAATAACCAGCTATTTCTGACTGAACCGTGATTATAGGGGATTTAGTGTTGTTTTTGTCTTCTTCAAGAGCCAATCACAGCTCAGCATCGATCATTTGTAATGAAGTCACCTGGGATGTACACGACTCGGATGAGCCTGCCATTTCTCAGGATACTTCAAAGTTTGTATACAGCCATATTTAAATTGACAAGCTGTTTGACTCAGTGCTGATAATGGAGGGAAAAACATGGATGCATCAGGCTAGATTTATCAGATTCGGCTATAAGAGGCAGACGTGTACGTTCGGCACACCTTCACAATTAGAGTGAGCGCTTATTCATGTATAAAGGTGTTATGAGACGCGCATGCATCCATTTCACCCCAGCCATCTTACAAACTCTTTCAACGACATGTGTCGTCGACGTCTGTATGTACCTCTGGAATACTTGGGGATGGTTGTATATCTCATCCAATCATGTAGAGTGGCCCACCACTATGCCCAATGTGGACATGTCATACAGCAGGTGCGTGAGCTTCACGTCATCCATCACAGTTTTGAATTGACTGACTGGGCAGCCTGATAACATGGTAATGTGATACCCTTCAAGAACTACCCTTCGAGCGATGACACGGAAAATTCCTAGGTAGTCTGCTACAACCGATACTGCAAGTTGAGTCCCAACCACCCATCCCATTGTCGGCCTCCCCAATGCACTCAAACATGTGCGCAATAGTACGTCCCAAATCTACTTTTCTCTCAGATATATCTCTAACTGACAACCTTTTTACTTGTCACCTTGATTCATGGACATTTAGTTGCGGTTGGCCAGAGCAATACTGTATGCCACCTTTTCTTACAATTTCCAAGGGTGGACGATTGACATGTTGTTCGTTACCAGCTCCGTACATTAACAGCCTTTGTCCCAACTGTGTAACAGCCCCCGGGAACCCTGGACCATCTCGCTACTACTAGCTGTCTGCTGTCTCGAAGTTTCTCTGGAGGTTTGGAACATTATATTGAAACCAAAGATACCTGCAATCATTCGCTCTTGATTTTTCGAACCGCCCGATGGTTCCATAGATCTTGAGGGAGATCAAACATCTTACCTTGACGTGAAGGACTAAATTTTGTTGGTGCAGTCTTCGTAGAATCCCAAGAGATCATAGGATAGTCGTTGTATCCAGGTCTGGTCAAGTTGCCAAGTACTACATAAAAACATTGGATAAGACTAGAATGTCGTAAGGCAGCAACTTGATTCGAACAAGTTCCCTCGGGAGTTGCACAAAGCCTTGTACTACGTAATGTACATGTACTGGGCCGCGCGCAGCCGATGTACTTTACTGCCTTTGACTTAGACGTAGCCTATCTATCTAGTCACTTGCGAGTTATCAATCGTTCTTCACCCTCCTTTAGTGTACGAAGTGACGAGGGATGCATACATACTCATAATTCGAAAATAAAGATTCTCTCGAATACATGAAAAAGAAAGGGAGGGGATATCTTCACCGTGATATATAGCAGCAACTTGATTCGAACAAGTTCCCTCGAGAGTTGCACAAAGCCTTGTACTGTAGTCCCACGCGCAGCCGATGCGCTTTACCGCCCTCTATGCTACGCATATAAGTTCAGTTGAGGTTAACCTGGTTAAGACACATGCGATCTGTCACTGATACATGTGTCTGTAGGCCGGGTAAAAGAACGGTAGGGAAGAGGCTGATCATAAGGAGAGGTTTATTATCATCAGCAAAACCGGAAACTTATGACAAGGCCTTGTAAGGATCACAATGTACATAATTTGGTGTAAGGTCAGCCTCCTACCCAGGCGTTGTTTCGAGGTTGAAGGAGGAGTATTTGAAGGAAGAATAATTACAAGTCAGTAATCCTAAATAGGTATATTGA